>CM064545.1:40238494-40280902 GCA_032716605.1 Paralithodes platypus | reverse complement strand
GGAGTCTGCAAAACGCCGATCGGCCCACACAAGGCAGTATCCCCTGTCCACTTGGGGGATACACCCAACCCCAATTACCCTAAAGACATCGATCACTTGAAACTGCATATGGCCCGACGGCCCCACCTGAGGCAGCTCCCTTTCACATACAGCCCACCATATCCCCATATGGGAGCCTAATTAAGCCTAATGTAAGCCTAATTTCTTCACCAACGTGCTTCATCGGGAAGATTTCTAATACCTGGATTATTTTTGTCATTCTAACGTTGTACTCTCTCCAATGAATCTTTCTGTAATTAAAATGTAACTGCATATATCAGCGTTTGGCTGTAACTAAAGGAAAAGAGATGATGCTTCTGGGCTGAAAAATCGGAATGTGACCAAGAGAAAACCTCTCTGAAACAACAGATATAAAATGTTAAGAATAGTCCATGCGCTTCGTTTTCCATGTAGTCAAATACAGTCTATTTTACCAGGCAAACCATTTATGCCCCTGCCAAGAAGACGACAATCAGCAGAGCAATCACTTTACGTAGCATGAGCATACAAAAACCTATAGGTATTTAAGGGAAAATAATTAAGTTTCCACCTACCAGGCATAAGTACCCCTAAAATCGAATGGCTTACAAAAGATTAGTGTGGAACCAGGAGTACTGTCATCAATTATTAAAGTTTTACAATACAAATCCACGTCAATGGCCGATTTTGAGCGACTGTGTGTATTGTCATTTGATGAGACAAGTATAGCTCAGCGAATGAACTTATGATAAAGCAACTGACACACTTTATGCACCCAAAAACAGAGTACAATGTGCGCATGATAAGAGGATTGACGAGCCCTTGGAAACAACATCATATATTAATGATTTTTGACACAAGCATGCACCATGGATATTCTTGTTTGAAAATTATTTCTAAGGTAGAAGCAGTTGGATTTTTGGTAGGTGCTATGTCATTGCCTTATGACCAACAAACCTTAGTATGAAACATTAGTATCATTGTGACAACATTCTTTACAAATCCAGTCTGCTTCAACAGAATATTATGTTTTTGGTAGTTGCCTATGGTCGTGACTTAAGGGCCAACAACTAGGCTATGAAAACATTAGGTACATGTCACAAACCATTCTTTAACCATCCAGCCTCTTCCTAACATGATATATATTTTTTTGGTAGTTGCTATGGTCAGTTACTTAGGGCCAACAAACCTGAGGCTATGGAAACCCAGTAGGTATCATGGTAGACAAACCAGTCTTTACAAATCCAGCTGCTTCTAACAGGAATATATATGTTTTTGCAGATGGTCCCCCCATTTACTCAAACTAATTAGGAACAATTTCCTTGACTCAGGTTTTCAGTTAGATGACGTACAAAGAACGAATTTCAACAGTGAATGTGTCCGAGAACTGATAAAGATGAGTAAACTTGACCTAACAGCAACCTATCATTTGTGTTTCAATCATAGCTATGTGTAGGGGTGAAGCGCACAGACTGTTCGCCTTGCGGCGCAATTGCTGTCAAAAACAACCGCAAAAGCATTACTGTATTGTTGGAGAACAGGGATTGCTGCTGAATAATACTGGAAGAATACAAGTATTTATAGGTGGCATTGGTTGAGTTCTTGGTTCGACTTTTTTAATTCCCGAAATCCAACATATAAACAACTGTCCACGAGCGGCATATTGGGCTGCATTTTACCCAATCAAAACAAAATACTGAATGAAATGCTTAACCCCACAAAGTCAATGCGAGTCAAAGGTAGGGGTAGCTTAGTCAATTTCAAAAAGGAAGTATTGTATCGTGCCAGTCCGTTGCTCGGGTTTATATGATATGCGAAAAGAAAAATATAACATCTCCTATATAATGACATATCGTGTTGAATCCGATGTAATTGAACATGTTTTTGTTGGTTGTCTTAGGCAAATAGGGAGCTTCAAACCACCACCATCCATCACCTGTACAAGTTAAGTACTTCGAATCAAATCATACCTGCTTGGGAAGAACAGAGAGTTGGTAGGAAACAATTATAACACTGGACAACAAACAAAATGATTCAAAGCCATATCCGAATCTGATTTTTTCTCAAACAGAAACATCACAGTCGGCAACTGACACACAGAAAACCTTGAACATGAACTCCTGTTTTGTCAGCAGTATTATATTTCCTAGCTATGAAGGAAATGCATGCGACTTCCAGTGACTATGATACTGAAATTCCAGTTGGTATGTCAATTACATAAAATTTAATCCCAAGAAAATGAAAATGAAGGTTGTGAGGTATATTGGTGGATAGTATGGCCAGCAAGTTTCCCCAGCATGAATTTCTAGGTCAGCAAAGTGTCAGAGGATGACACAACCTGGATTGGGAAAATCTGCAGAAAAGAAGTGATGCTTAATGACACCCAAAAAGGAATTCTGTTGATCAGCTTAAATTTTAATGTAAAAAATCTTTGTGTGTTTTCATGGTAAAACAGAGTTTCGAAAGCTGGCAAAAACTCCAGTAACACTCATTGTGTAAAGACGATTGTTTGTGGTATGGTGACTTTACCATGGGAAGTAATTAGTTTTTTTTGTAAGATGGCCGAATGTTTTTTTAGAATACGGATGTTAAACAGAAATATGAATGCATTAATGATTCCTAGAAAAAAGTAAATCTAAAATGTTCTAAACTAATAAAATCAGTGTGAAATCCTAGTGTTTATGTACTCTCTTATCCCTCTTTGTGCAAGCTCAGTATATTATAAGAATAAGAAAATAGAATAACAATAACCCAAGCAAAATGAGATACCGGGTATAACAAAAAATACCGGTACTAATATTAATTAACATGTTTGACCTTTAAGTGGGCAGCACTTTGGCTGGCAGGCGAGCGTTTTTCTAGCTTTCTTTCTTCTCGCTCTTCGCCCCACCTTCTGACGTTCAACAGGCTAGCGCGTGCGCCCCACCTTGTTGTATCTCTTAACCTTGATCTAAGGTGTCAATAGTTTCCTGCGAGCGTAGCGAGCCAGCATATATTATTTTTTTTCACAGCAACGCTAAATTGTACATTTTTCGATAGAAAAATGTCTCCGGCGAAGCCGGATTTCTCCATACAATGCTGGCTCGCTATCCCGGCTCGCCAGGAAGAAACTTGGGACACCTGGATGTATAAACGTCTTAAAACAGTTGGCTGAATGGGGCTGAATGGGGCCGAATGGATACAAGCCAGGGAAAGAGAGAAAAGGAGAAAATTATAAAAAAAAACGGTGACCCCCCTTAAATAGAAACTAATATAAACCTGAAGGAGAGTTTGTTATGGTCTATTATGAAACTATTAATGTCGGCTGTGAAAAATAACAGTTGTATAACAGAAATATGTTCAGCAGTTCTAGCAATGGGGATATTTAGAAATCATGGTATATTTGTATTTATATATTATTATTACTTATACTAATTAACACATTTTCCTATTTTTAAAGGCCAGTAGGTATTTGTTAGTGTGTGGGTGGGTGAGAAGGAAAGAGTCGTATTACTACTATATGCTAAGCAGCCCCCATAATGAGCCTGTTTATAAGCACTCACTACCCCACAAACTTTTACTTCCATGGTCCACAGTTTCGGGGAATAGGGTCTGTCTTTGAATCGAACCTGTTACAGTGTATAATCATAGTATCTGGGAGACCTTGCGGTCCATTCCGAGGAGATACTCGAAGTGGAAGGAGAGAGACTGTTTAGTGCACTGCACTCATTACAGAGTGTGCAAAATACTATCTACTCTCTTCTTGAACTCGCTCTATATTTTTCCTGAGTGCTGGATACCAGAATTGAACAGCATGCTCCAGGAGAGGCCGAATCAGAGCGTTGTGAATTGTGAGGACTATTTCCTTATGTCTATAATTAAATTGCCTCTTTCCCTTCTCCCTTCTCCCTCCTCCTCTTTCTCTTCCTCCTTCTCCTCCTCCTCAAATCACAATGTCATGCTTAATTTCACCCCCCCCCCCTTTTCTCCCCATCACACTTCTCTCTTCAAGCATAACTCACTTTTCTTAGCTTTCACCCCTATTTACTCTCTCTCTCTCTCTCTCTCTCTCTCTCTCTCTCTCTCTCCATTTATTTATCTATATATCTATCTATCTATCTATCTATCTATCTATCTATATATCTATCCATTTATTTATCTATCTATCTATCTCTTTCTCTCAATCTCACTCTCTCTCTCTCTAACCCCCTCTCTCTCTCTCTCCACCCAGCCAAAGCGCCAGCCCGTTGCCTCAGCGAATCCCATTCCCCCCCGCCCCCCCCTCAGCAGCGGGAGACAGGAGACTTCAGCGCCAATATTGACAGGGAACTCCAAGTGCGATTCTTTCCCCCCATTATTTGGAGGCGGCGCGGGTCGGAGGATGAAAGGTGGAGGAGGAGTGAAGGCCAAACAACATTATACAGGGCTCCAGTGTGTACAGTTGGGTTCAAAAGTCCCAATCTACTTCAATTGCTTCCACTTTGGTCATTGAAAATAGGTGCATCCACAGAGTTTAAAGGGTTCACACTGGCTCCGGTATAATTATTAGTTAGAACTAGTGATATAAATATTGTTAAGCAGTTCTGTGTCAAGTGTTAGGGTCTACTACAGGTTCTGGGTGATGATAACCATGAAGCTCTGCAGTCGTGCAGGTGAGGGAGGCGGAGATTTGAGTGACGACAATGTCCTTGGTCAATAATTAATTTGTGGTATCAACCAAAAGGGCGTCATTATTACAGCATGCAGGTGTGCTTTCTGGTGACAAAGCTGATGGCTCACAGTATGTTGTGCCTGTGACAGTAGGTCCAGCTGGTATCACAGAGATTTCGGTTGGCAAAACAGCAGTGCTGTCTGATGACATAGTGGCTTACTACCTGTGAGGACTTGTCATGCCGGTAACACAAAGGTGTGGGCTGGTGACACAGCAGTGGCATCATAATATATGAAGACTTTTGTTCTCGGGGCTCTACTTGCCCAAGTTTTTAGTGAGGGTTCTGGAACAAGCTTGGAGCAGAGGTATTGCTCTCCTGGTGTTTCCTGTGAGTAGTCTTGATAGTTCTGATGGAGTCTTGGATCAGTGTGTTGTTGTGAGAAAGGCCGCAGTGCATGGGGGGAAGTGAACGACTGATATGCCCTTGTCGACTGGAGACGCGCGCTGGCCAAGGATCAATAGGTATTCCTTTTCTATTGGTAAAATCACCATAGTATAGCTGTTTTCTAATCACCATAGTATAGCTGTTTTCTAATCACCATAGTATAGCTGTTTTCTAATCACCATAGTATAGCTGTTTTCTAATCACCATAGTATAGCTGTTTTCTAATCACCATAGTATAGCCTGTTTTCTATCATCCATAGTATAGATGTTTTATCTCAATCACCCTAGAATACGATGCTGTTTTTCCTCATCACCATAGTATAGCTGTTTTCTATTCACCATAGTATAGCTGTTTTCTAATCACCATAGTATAGCTGTTTTCTAATCACCATAGTAATAGCTGTTTTCTAATCACCATAGTAATATGGCTGTTATTACTAATCACCATCGTAAGCTTTTCTAATCCCCAAGTATAGCTGTTTTCTAATCACCATAGTATAGCTGTGTTCCTAATCAACCATAGTATAGCGGTGTTGTCCTAATCACCATAGTATATGCTGTTTTCTACTCACCCATGAGTAATAAGCTGTTTTCTAATCACCATAGTATAGCTGTTTTCTAATCACCATAGTATAGCTGTTTTCTAATCACCATAGTATAGCTGTTTTCTAATCACCATAGTATAGCGCTGTTTTTCTAATCCAAACCAGAAGATAGCTGTATTTCCTAATCACCATAGTATAGCTGTTTTCTAATCACCATAGTATAGCTGTTTTCTAATCACCATAGTATAGCTGTTTTCTAATCACCATAGTATAGCTGTTTTCTAATCACCATAGTATAGCTGTTTCTAATCACCCATAGTATAGCTTGTTTTCCTAATCACAATAGTATAAGCTGTTTTCTCTAATCACCATAGTATCTGCTGTTTCTATCACCATAGGATAGCTGTTTTACCTAATCACACCTAGTATAGGCTTGTTTTCTAATCACCATAGTATAGCTGTTTTCTAATCGCATAGTATAGCTGTTTTCTAATCACCATAGTATAGCTGTTTTCTAATCACCATAGTATAGCTGTTTTCTAATCACCATAGTATAGCTGTTTTCTAATCACCATAGTATAGCTGTTTTCTAATCGCATAGTAGTCGTATATCAAGCAAAAACATAAATGCAAGTCACGAATAAAGTATTTAAATCAAATAGTCAGTCAGCTCTCTCTCTCTCTCCACCAATATAATTCCAAGTGCGCCCCCACCTCCCCCTCCACCACTCTCCTTATATTGGTCCAGTCCAGACCAATAAGATTATACAGGACTCAAGTACGCACAGTCAAAGGCAAACAAAAATAAAAATATAATAAAAACAAAAAATAAAGAGTAAAGTCAAAATCAAGGTTATTGAGAGTTGAGCGGCGAAACAACTGCAGGAAATTATAGTATATTCGTTTGTATCGTCATTTATTAGCTAATAGGAAGGCTTTGCACCAAAATACTGTATGTGGCTAAATGTGAAAATTGGCATTAACACAAACACACACACACAATCTCACATAAACATAAACACTCACTCACTCACACACACCATCCTTCACTCTCACCACATACACAAACCACCTCAATCTTTTCTTACGTTTCTCCCACGGATCGAACTCAACCGCCAAGACGCCCCTCGCATTTTTGGTCGCCGCAAGGAAACACCCTAACACCATCCCTCATAGGCAGAAAAGAGTGTGTGTGTGTGTGTTGTGTGTGTGTGTTGTGTTTGTGTGTGTGTGTGTGTGTTGTGTTTGTTTGGTGTGTGGTGGTTGGTGTTGTGGTGTGATGTTGTGTGTGTTGTGGTGTGTGGTGTGTGTGTGTGTTTTTGTGGTGTTTGTGTTGGTGATGTGTGTGTGTCAGTGGGTGTGTGTGTGTGTGTGTGTTAGGAATGGTACACTAGCAATATAAACACTGCCATAGTTATATAGTAAGCATTAGAGAGATTGTTTCATCAATAGCCATACGAATTAGATACGGTAGGTTGTCTGATAGATAGTCATAGGAATTAGATAGGATTTCTGATAGATAGGTAGATAGATAGTCATACGAATTGGATAGGTTGATATATAAATAGATAGGCAAACACTTAATAAGACATAAGCATAAATATTAGGTATAAAGATACAGATAAAAACATGAAGACGTATGTTATAGTAGTAGTAGTAGTAGTAGTAGTAGTAGTAGTAGTAGTAGTAGTAGTAGTAGTATTTTGTCTATTATATTATTGTAATTATTAGCATTACTATTATTACTATTATTACATACATCAAGTAAATTGGGTAACTGGCAACGAGACAGACAAACCATTATTAGTTGGAGACAGCAGAGAGGTAGGGGGGAGATCTACAAAGGGTGAGGTTAACATGAAGGAGTACAAAGGAGTACAAAGGAAATCAACTCAACCAACTAGTTCTAGTGAGAAAGGTATGCCCTTCTAGGTTGCTTGTCCTCACAAAACACTGAGGATCAAAGTGTCCAAACAGTGGTTTAGAGTGGGTAAGGTAACATTGTGAAAGGGAACTACTGCCCTGTCCCCCCCAAACTAACCCGGGGGGTGGTGGGGGGGTGGGGGGGGGGGGGTCAGGACTAGGAATTTAGTATGGGACATATGGGTTAGTAACTGAGGGAGGATACAGTTATTCATTTACAAACGCAGTCATTCGCGGGTTTGATTGCGAGATATTTGTCTAGGGGCGGAATTTAAATGAATCAACGGTGCCTGCAGTCTCTAACGTCTCGGGGAAGCCCATTCCACAAGTTGACAACTCGATTGAAGAAGAAATTTCTTAGATTTTCGTTGCGAGTTAAAAAGAATTTACCAATAATTTGCAACCGTTTCCCCCCGCGTGTAATTATATGTGGTCGATGAGTGAAGTTACTTACTACAGTTCATATTGTCGATGCCTTTGATGATTTTGAACACTTGAATTAAGTCGCCTCTTAACAAAAGCACAGGGGGGGGGACTGCGCTGGTTAAAGGAAATAGCTTTAATTCTCTAAGACGCTCTTCGTATGGTTTGTTCTTTAGGCTATAGGTCATCATTTTGGTACTCCTACGTTGAACTCGTTCTAGCTTGTTTATATCTTTTTTGGTAATAATGGCACCAGGATTGCAACGCAAGTATTCCAGAAGAGGGCGGACTAAGTAATTGTAAAGGGTTAGGATAACTTCTTTGGATTTATGCCAAATGAACCTGCCTTATAAAGCCAATTACTTTTGTTGCCGTCTTAAACAACTTCTGATCATTGTTGACTCGGTTTTAGGTTACTCGCTATTGTTATTTTTCCCTCCCAGATCAGTTTCTTCTTCTCTGTTTGGACATTCTTAAGCTGCAGTGCCAAATTCTCATCGAATAGTTTTGCTTTCTCATTTAGGTATCCGACATGTAGTACTTACATTTATCCGCATTGAACTCATTTGCCAACTTTGGGCCCAACATGACAATTTATCTAGATTGTGTTGGCATATCGTCAACTTGTTCTATTTTTTTGAGAGTACGCTATTTGCAATTTTTGTACTCGTCCAGCAAATTGAGAGATTGTGCAGGTGAACCCTCATTTCCCCTACTGTCGTTGCTGTAAATTAGAAAGAGAATTGGGTCCTAGTACCGATCCCTGGGTACCCCGCTACCTTACATTGGTCCATTTAGTCTGCCTTTACCGTTTATGACTAGATACCCCTTTGCTTTCTGTTGCTTAGCCAATTTTCTATCCATTTCAACACAACCAGCTTGTATTCCATGCGCTTTTAGTTTTAGCAGTAAACGTTCGGGGGTGTGGTGAACTTTGTCAAAGGCCTTTTAGAAAATCAAGGTATAATAATATCTACCAGCTTTACCCTGCATCGTAGATGTTGAGGATATCGTGGAAGACGTCGAAGAGGTTTGTGTTAAAGCAGGAACGTTTTGTTAAAACGAAAGCCGTGTTGAGTATCTTTAAGTATGTTTATTTTTCCTCCAAGTGATTTACGAGTCTGTCTCGTATGACCGTTTCTAAGCATTTTACATACAACTGAGGTTAGGAGCTAATTTGGACTATAGTATTACTGGGTCGGTATTTGCTAGCCTTTTTTGACATATCGGTGTTACGTTGGCTACTTCCACTGATCAGGCATAGTTCCAGACTGCAAGGATTTATTGCATAGGAATGTCAGTGGTTTGGAGAGCTCATTCCTTAGCTTCCTTAGAACTCATAGAGGCGAGATTGTCTCAGGTCCTGGCGTTTTATATTACCCTTGCGTTTTATTCTAAACAATTCAATACTATCTCTCTCTGTAACGGTGATATTGCTTAGAACATCTGAAATTTATCAAGTCTGAATCGGCGATGGGTTGTAGGGATATCACTGGGGTAGGTCCTTTCTGTTGTAAAAACTGATGCCAAAGATGGTATTGACGGCCTTACTCATTTGTACTTCGTCTTTGGTGTATTCCTCCTTTTTCATCGACTAACGGTCCAAGCAGTTGAAGTACACTACTTTATTTTCTATTCTGATATAGACTATAAGAATTCTTTCGGGTTTTGTTTGACTTCTGATTCGCAATAATGTAAACTCTACGGTCCTTTTTACTTTGATTAATTAACTTTTTTGGCTTTGCGTCGTAGCTCTACAAATTTCACCGACACCGTTCTTCGTTCATTTTTGTGAGGATGTTTAATCTAATTCATTAGCACATTTTTTAGCAAGCAGGCAGTTTTGCAAATATCTTTATTCCACCATTTGGGCTTATTATTATGGCCTGGACGCCGTATTTTCGATGGTATGCAGTCTTGCACTGCTTTTAGGTAAGGGTTTCGAATAACGTCCAGATGTATTTATGTCGTTATTGTTAATTAAAAGCTCCAGTCAGTTTCTTTAAACATAGCTCTAAGTTTATGGAAGTTTGCTTTCTTGAAATTAGGGACTTTTTCGATGCTATTTGGTTCGTTTACTAGTAAACTTTAAAGTGAATTTATCGTACGATGGTCGCTGTTACTGAATTCATCACCAACATTCAAATTCTCTATCAATTCTTCTTTTGTTGCAAGTACAATGTCAAGAACGGTATTACCACGGGTCGGCATTCGAACAAATTGATAAAGCGAACTCTCTTGCAAGTTCGTATACAAGTCATGTCCGGAGTGTGAAGTAAGAGTATCGAGTAAGGAGAGAGAGAGTGTGTGCGTGTGAGAGAGAGAGTGAGTGACAGAGTGCGTGACAGAGTTTGTGAGTGAGAGTGAGAGAGAGAGAGAGAGAGAAACTAAGAGGGAGGAGTTTGTCTTGCCCAGTGTCAACAGTCTCTTCAAGGCGAATCTCTCTCTCTCTCTCTCTCTCTCTCTCTCTCTCTCTCTCTCTCTCTCTTGTTATATTAAAATAACATGCACCAGTTTCGTTAGGTTCGATACGAGCTTGAAACAGTATACTCACAAACTCTACTTTATGAGGGGGTGATTTTTCTGGACCCCTTCTCCCTCATGTTTAGCCCCATTAGCCTTTAAACTTTGGGTGACGCCTATTTGCGTCACTAAGGTTATGTGCCACTATCCTGGATGACCCGTATTTGGATCCGCAGGTTTCGCGCCATGCAATAACATTTTGCCTTTTGTCTGGTTAAATTTAGAAGATGTTATGCAGTTTAAGAAGGTACTATGTTATTCAGAAGGTTTATTGAGATCGTATTTACCCCTTAGAGACCAAGAGGTAGATCATAAATTAAAGAATATTGTTTAATGGTAACCAGAATATGGTGGAAAATACGTCATCGTGCTGAAGGGGTTAAGAATTGGAGGAGTAGCAAAGTCAAGAGCATAAACGGCGACTCACATATTTGAAACAGTATCGAACGCAAACAAGAAAATACATTACTTTATTATAGCCATGATACTTCAGAACTTGACTTTATAGGTTTAAACATTCGAACTGGTGTAACCTTATACAGTATATGTCGAGAACTGTACATGACTTTCAAGCATTACCGAATCTTGACGATTCAGACCAGATGGCTGGAGTAAAATAGGAAAGAAGAGTAATTGGACAGAGGAAGAACAAGCTGAGAAGTGAGAAGTACAGTAAAAGACTGAAAGTTCTCGGGCTCAACCAAGTTGCTTCATTGTTGATGCTATAATCTACAAGTTTATATACAATTGTACTGTATATATATTGTTCAAACACTCAACAATATTCCTGGATCATCATATGTCTACCACTATCAACACATACTGATTTATGTATACAACTTGTTATATCTTATTTGTAAAATTGTATTCATCACGTCTTATTGTAGAGCAATTCACATACAAAATAATCCAAATCGTTGCATTTGCATACAATTTTATAAATAATTTTTACAAGAAAAAATAAATAATATAATCATGGAAATTGTCTAGAAATTTGATTGTAAGCAGTTTTCATCAGGGTTGTGAGTGATGCAGTTGAATGTAACCTCTCTCTCTCTCTCTCCTCGTCTGCTGAATCAACAAATTAGGGCGAGTTAGTTCCTCCCCGGTGATTGGAACGGGTGCCGGCGAATTAGTCACTCAAGCAGTCTCACTCGTCAGCAATTCCCCCGTAACAGCCGCCACCACTCAACCGGTTATAGTATTTAACCCTTTGAGTACCAGCGACGTATGTTATATTTCATTCTAGCTTTATTTAGAGGATTGTGTGCAGCTTAGGAAAGATATATGGTAGCTAAAAGGAATAATTGAGATAATCTGTAGCCTTTTAATAGGTAGACGTCCTTCCTAAGCTGCATATAATCGTCTAATAGTTGGCAGAATATAATAAGGACGTCAACGGTACTGTACGGGTTAACAGATCAGACATTACTTACTGATATCATCCCTTAAGCTAGCTATATATATATATACCCTTCCTTTATGGCAGGAAGTGAAAATAGCATCAAGGTTTAGCAAT
Organism: Paralithodes platypus; assembly: GCA_032716605.1. Taxonomy (NCBI): domain Eukaryota; kingdom Metazoa; phylum Arthropoda; class Malacostraca; order Decapoda; family Lithodidae; genus Paralithodes; species Paralithodes platypus. The sequence goes on along the minus strand of CM064545.1, from coordinate 40,268,876 downwards.
GTGTGTATTATGGGGGATTTTAATTTTCCGAATATTGATTGGCAGCATCAAATCGGCGACTCAGATTCAAGAGTTTATTGAGGCGGTACAGGATAGTTTTTTATTTCAATTCATAGACTCGCCTACTAGAGGTAATAATATCCTCGATTTAGTTCTCAGTAATAATGAACAAATGATAAATAATGTAGAGATAGGAGACCAACTAGGAAATAGTGATCATAAATCAATTTATTTTAACATACAATGGACAGGAAAGGCTAAAGAGAATACGACACTTATCCCAGATTTCAGAAAAGCCAATTATGGTGGATTAAGACGAGCCTTAAGAGTCGATCCTATGGTTAAACTATTAAGTGGACCCAGGTGCGCTAATGAACATACTCTCTCTCAGATACCTGTCTTAACTCAGGATAATTTGACAGCTACATATAATAATTTTATTCTTCACTCCACAATGCGCAAAATAAATATATCCCCAAAAGAAAATTTAGATCAACACAGAACCAACCCAAATGGATGAATAATAGACTATTAGACCTTCTAGGAAAAAAGAGAGGAATATATCGAAAAATTAAGAAAGGCGAAATTCACCTACTTGCTTACTATCAGAATCTATCAAGAGAGGTTAAAAAATGTATAAGTACAGACAAAAGAAATTATGAAATCAGGATAGCCAATGACTCAAAAAATAACCCTAAGGCTTTTTACCAGCTATATAAATCTAAAGTTAGAGATAAAATAGGCCCCCTTAAAACTTCGATAGGAGAAATGACAGAAAATGATTTAGAAATGTGCAGTACATTAAATAGTCAGTTTCTATCCGTTTCTAATGAAAATTTGGCACAGATTCCAGAAGTCCGTAAGGTATATAGCGATAGTATAGAAAATAGGTTAAGTACGGTTACTATAAGTAGAAATTATGTGCTTAAGGAAATTGACAGACTGAAACCTCAGAAATCGCCTGGCCCCGATGAGGTATATGCCAGAGTATTAAAAGAATGCAGAGATGAGTTAAGTTACCCATTAACATTTATTTTTAACAATTCATTAGAAACAGGTATAGTTCCAGAAGCTTGGAAACTTGCAAATGTAGTTCCGATTTTCAAAAAAGGTGATAAATCAATAGCATCCAATTACCGTCCCATTAGTCTCACTTCAATCATAGGAAAGATACTAGAGTCAATTATTGCTAGAAAAATGAGAAACCACTTAGAAACATTTAACTTAATCAATTCTTCTCAGCATGGATTCACTCAGGGACGTTCTTGCCTTACTAATTTGCTTAGTTTTTTCTCAGAGGTATATGAAGCAGTAGATAATGACAAGGCATACAATATTATATATTTAGATTTCAGTAAAGCTTTCGACAGAGTCCCTCATGAGAGATTGATGAGAAAGGTTGAGGCACATGGAATACTGTAGGTGGGGCGTTGTTGGGATGGATTAGGTCATGGCTAATTGGTAGGAAACAGAGAGTCAGCATAAATGGTACCAAGTCAGAGTGGGGAGCAGTCAAAAGTGGTGTCCCCCAGGGATCGGTATTAGGTCCCCTGTTGTTTCTTATATACATAAATGACCTAGATTTAGGTATAACTAGTAGGATAAGTAAATTCGCAGACGATACTAAAATGGGGAGATCAATTGATTCAGATAGCGATATAGAGTGCCTCCAAAGGGATCTAGATACCTTACATGAATGGTCAGTAAATTGGCAGATGAAGTTTAACATTGACAAATGCAAGGTATTAAAGATAGGGAAGATGCAAACAAATGTTAAATATAAACTAGCTAATTTAGAATTAGAAAATTCAGACTGCGAGAAAGATCTAGGTGTGTTTGTTAGCAATGATTTGAAGCCTAGAAAACAGTGTATAGGCGTTCGTAATAAGGCAAACAGGATTCTCGGGTTCATCTCTAGGAGTGTGAGTAACAGAACTGCTGATGTTATCTTAAAACTTTACTTGTCATTAGTGAGACCCCATATGGATTATGCTGTCCAATTTTGGTGTCCTTATTACAGAATGGACATAGATTCATTGGAGAGAGTACAGCGTTAGAATGACAAAAATGATCCATAATATTAGAAATTTTCCGTATGAAGAAAGGTTGAAGAAATTAGGTTTACATTCGTTAGAGAGACGCAGAGTTAGAGGGGATATGATAGAGGTGTTCAAGTGGGTTAGTGGGATTAACAAAGGGGACATGACAAAATGTACTAAAGCTCAGTGATAGCGAAAGAACTCGTACCAATGGTTTCAAATTAGATAAATTTCGTTTCAGAAAAGATATAGGCAAATATTGGTTTGGTAACAGAGTTGTAGATGGGTGGAATGGACTACCAAGTGCTATAGTGGGATCTAAAACTGTAGGGAGCTTTAAGATAAAATTGGATAAGCATATGGACGAGAAGGGTTGGGTGTGAAGGGGGATCAGCCGGGTTGGGCCAATCAGCGCTCTGCAGACCCCCATAATCCTGCGTTAATCTCTAACCGTTTTGGTAAGATGATCCTCAGGGTATTAGAGTGTTGAGCCTATAATTGGGCTTTGTAATTGATTTGGGGTTGTGTGGGACAGGGATCTGCCTTGCTTAGGCCAATCGGCTTTCTGCAGACTCCCATTTTCTTATGTTCTTATGTTCTTGTTCTTATACCGGTATATATATGTTATATATATATATATATATATATATATATAATATATATATATCTATATATATATATATATATATATATATATATATATATATATATATCTATATATATATATATATATATATATATATATATATATATATATATATATATATATATATAATACAATTATATAATACAGTTAATTTAAACAAATTATCACATCGTTGTTGATCTCCGACTCCCACATACCCTACCTAATCTATATATAATAGTCTAGTGATAGCCAGATTAAACTGTCAAAACGCATCATGATCCTACAGAATTTAGTCCTGGTCACCTCGCTTGAGTCGTAAGGTCTGTGCGGTAAGTGTATGTATGTAAACCTATGTAAACCCCAAACCATACTAGCAATCACTATAGAAATTAAGGGGAGGTTTCTAGTGTGTTCCCTAGATGTCTATCAAGTTCTATTACTCCCCCTAGACCCCCTTTCAAGATAAATTTGTACATTTTTCGAAAGAAACATTTTTCGGCCAAAGGCCGATTCCACTTAACATATAGGCTCACTATCGCTCGCCAGGAAAAATCGACACCTAAATGGCACGAAAAGTCTTAAAATTGACAGAAATGGGGCGAACTTCTTAAAATCGTCAAACTAATGGAGAAAACGTCTTAACCCTTATTTAGCGGGCTAGGTGTTCTATTTGACCGTAGCGCCCAGCGTTTTTTTTTTTACCCTAAATAGGGTTGTTTCCGTGCTCATTTTCATGCCTAAATAAGACCCAGAGCGTAAAACAAGTATCTATCCCTGAAAGGGCGTAAACAGAGCTTTCCAATGACACCTGAACCATCCTTGTACGACCACTGGTTCTCTGACCACTGGTTCTCTTGCAACGATCGTGCAACACGAGTGCAAAAACCCTGAAATAAGGTAATTTCCTTACATAATTCCCTGTGTAGCGAGTGAGAAGAGGGGGAGAAAGTTAGAATACAGTTCAGTACACCCGCGGTGGTCGTGGGGAGCGGTCATAAGGTTACTACGCTCGTCCCACCGCTCAGCTCTCTCTCTCAGCAACATTACGTGCTGAAAATGGTGCTTGACAGATGTCGTGCACCGCCACATAGTCCAAATTTATTTCACTCGACATATGTCGTGCGCCGCCAATAAGGGGTTAAAATATCTCAAAAACAATGGTGCTAAACATGAGAGAAAGGGATCCAGAAAATAATCCCTCAAGTGGAAATCTCCCCTTAAGTACTGGTCACCTCGCTTGGGTCGGAAGGTCTGTGTGGTGAGTGTATGTATGTAAACCTATGTACACTTATGTAAACCTCAAACCTTACTAGCAATCACTACAGGAATTAATTACTGGCCACCTCTCTCGGGTCGTAAGGTCTGTGTGGTAAGTGTATGTATGTAAACCTATGTAAACCTATCTATGTAAACCCCAAAATCTTACTAGCAATCACTCATGACTGTAAACCAGTAACATTCGCAACAACACGGTCAGTTCTCCAATATTGGTATGTACTGGTAGCGCCCGTGTGTACTGCTGGGGAGGTCCGGTTATTGGGTGTGTGTGTGTGTGTGTGTGTGTGTGTGTGTGTGTGTGTGTGTGTGTGTGTGTGTGTGTGTGTGTGTGTGTGTGTGTGTGTGTGTGTGTGTGTGTGTGTGTGTGTGTGTGTGTGTGTGTGTGTGTGTGTGTGTGTGTGTGTGTGTGTGTGTGTGTGTACAGTAGTAGTAGTAATATCAGTATCGGAAGTACTGGTATGGGAAACCTTTTAACTACTGGGTGTACTAATGTGTGTGTGGTGTTATTTGGCGTACTGATGTGTAGCGTATGTGTGTGTGTCCCAATGCAGTCCTTTGTTCGCCATTATAATCTTCACTATCTCTTTCTCTCTCACTCTTTCTCTGTACATAGAAAGATGGATAGATAAATATAGTTCGGTATTTTTCTACGGCTTTTTTATATTTTTTTCCTCATCATTTTCCCCCTCTTTCGACTCCTCCTCCCCATATCTTTCTCCCCCGCTTCCCCCTCCTCCCATCCCCCCCAAGAAACATTTAATATCTGGATGTTAAAAATCATCAATAATATCGAGGTCTCCGTCCGCTGTGATTTGTGGAAGTACTGTGTGCGCTCGCTCTCTCTCTCTCTCTCTCTCTCTCTCTCTCTCTCTCTCTCTCTCTCTCTCTCTCTCTCTCTCTCTCTCTCTCTCTCAACATGTAAATGGCAAGAATATATCAAATAGTTTTGAAACGTTATTATTACATGCGGTATAAACATATGAAAAGCTTATTACATTACTACTGTAATATTTGTTATGTTTGTATTTGAGAGAGAGAGAGAGAGAGAGAGAGAGAGAGAGAGAGAGAGAGAGAGAGAGAGAGAGAGAGAGAGAGAGAGAGAGAGAGAGAGAGAGAGAGAGAGAGAGAGAGAGAGAGAGAGAGAGAGAGAGAGAGAGAGAGAAAATAATGTACAAATTTATCTTGAAGAGGGGTCTTGGGGGTGTATTTTTGTAAGCATGATGGAGGTCTAGGGAGGAAACTTAATAACAAATAATAATAAAAAGATAAATAAATAAGCCAATATATACGCCCATTATTAACGTTTATTATAAAACGTTAACACAGTAAATCAACTTACCTTTGCATGAAGAGTGGAATGCCTGGCAGACCCGGTGCCTGGAACGAGGCCCAGGGGTTACTGCTTCACCCTGGAATAATAAGAGAAAGATGAATTTTAGATGAGTTTTTTTATTTTGTTTGTGTTTTTTGTTTTTTTGTTTTTTTAACTTTCTATACATTTTAGAGGAATAGGCAATTATTGGATTTTTTTTTTTTACTATACTGTATACCGGATACACATTTTAGAGAAGTATGCAATATTGGCTTGCTTTACAATATACTGTACACATTTTAGAGGAGTATGCCGTTTTAACTATATACACATTTTAGAGAAGTATGTAATTATTGGCTCTTTTGACTATCTACACTATACAAAAAGTGTTCAACTGTGACGGAAATTATACAGTACACATGAATAGGTTATTAATAGGTTGCAATCGGTGTATATACAGCATTGAACTATATCTTGTTACACGTAAGTAGGCCAAAACTCTTGACCATTAACCTCTATAACTCACAAACGACTAGAGTAATCGAGCTAATATGTCTATCATTTGGGAAGAGTCAGCCAGGGCAAAGGTGTGGAAATGTACAGTCTATTTGCTCTAGCCCTTTTTGAGTCACAGAGGTTAGGGTTCACAATCTCTGGTCTACTTTTAAGGGGAGGTCTCCACTTGAGGGATTGTTTTCTTGACCCCTTTCTCCCTCATGTTTAGCCCCATTGTTTTTTGATATTATAAAACGTTTGCCCCATTAGTTTAGCGATTTTAAGAACTTTCACCCCATATTAAGACCTTTCGTGCAATTCAGGTGTCTATTTTATCCTGGCGAGCGATAGCGAGCCTGTAATTTAAGAGGAATCGGCCTTCGGCCGGGACATTTTTCTACCGAAAAATGTACAAATTTATCTTGAAAGGGACTCGAGGGGGCGTAATTTTAAGGTTGATGGAGGTCTAGGGAACAAACTAAATACCTCCCCTTAATGAATAGACGTGTTAAATAAATACCCAATGATACTGTACGGTCGCGCTAATAAGTCTTGTCTCAGCTGTCATTACGTTTGGCTCGCTCTGTGCTGTATTAATGTCTGTCAGATGTTGAATAGGGTGGGTAAGTGTAGGAACATGGTGGTATATCTCAATCAAAAAGAAGGAATCATGTGTAAATATTGCTGATACCAATTATTGATCAAAACATGATTGGTACCCCGGGACATCACTTATTAGCGCGACTGTACATCATTCTGTAAACTTCAAATGTATAATATAAACAGTAGAATAATATAGATATCTCTCTCTCTCTCTCTCTCTCTCTCCTCGACCCCCCGCCCTCATCATCAATCGTCAATTTCGGTCATTTGCCGCGATGAGATGGATGTTCTGGGGCGTACGCACACACGCACACACAAACACACATATACACACACCCTCTCTCTCTCTCTCTCTCTCTCTCACAAACACACACACAAACACACTCACTCACTCATTCTTTCTCTCTCACACTCACTCACTCTCACTCTCTGTCATCTTTATTTTTGTTTACTTTCTTCTTCTCTACCTTTATTCTTGTTCCTATTGTTATTCCTTCTCCTCTTCTTCTTATGGCTCATGTTGATTTATGTGTAAGCCTTTTGTCCTCTTCTTCTTCTTCCTCCTCCTCCTCCCCCTCCTCTCTTCCTATTCTTGCTTCTATCCTACCTCCTCCTTCCTCCTCCCCCTCCTCCATCACCACCACCTCCGCCTCATTTTCTCCCTCCTTTTCTATATTCCCCTATTCTTCCTCCACCACCTCCTCTTCCTCTTCATTCTCCTCCTCCTCACCATTCCTCCTCTTCATCTTCCTCCACCTCCTTACTCTTCACCTTCACCACCATCTCACTCATCCTCCTCCACCACCACCACCACCACCTCACTCCTCCTCCACCACCACCACCACCACCTCACTCCTCCTCCACCACCACCACTACCTACTGATCATTAAATCGCTCTTCCTCCACTACCTCCTCTTCCTTCTCTTACCCTTCCTCCACCACCTCCCTCCCCCACTCATTTTCTCCCACAAGCACCACCACCTCCTCATCTATAAACCCCTCCTCCTCCACCACTACCTCCTCCTCCTCCTCCATCACCACCACTACCTCCTCCTCCACCTCCCTTTTCCTCCACCATCCATCCATCTATCCTCATTGCACTAATCGGGAGGAAACGTGTTCTCTAAACGCTCGGGTCCCGCCGCAGCTGCCATGGGGAGGGGGGTGGAGGAGAGAAGAGGAAGGAGGAATGGGGAGGAGGAGAAGAAGTTGGGGATAGAGGGGAGGCGAACAAATAAAACAATATTGATAGGAATAGAGAAATGGAATGAGGAAGAAGTGAGAAATGTGTTATGGAGCAAGAAATAGAAGAAGGAAAATATGTATTAAGAAGAAAAGCAAGGAAGAACAAGAACAAGAAAAGGAATAGAGGTAAAAAAAGGTCAAACACTTTATAAAAGGATGGCAAAAAAAAAGCAAATAAAACAAATACTTAAATTAAGAAAACAAAATAAAGATATATGAAAGAACAACAATGGAAATATAACTATACAAAAAATAGGATAGATGTATAAGTAAATAAAACAGGATGGGTCTATAAGCAAATAAAATAGGATGGATGTATAAGCAAATAAAATAGGATGGATGTATAAGAAAATATAATAGGATGGATGTATAAGCAAATCAAATAGGATAGATGTATAAGCAAATAAAACAGGATGGATGTATAAGCAAATAAAATAGGATGGATGTATAAGCAAATAAAATAGGATGGATGTATAAGCAAATAAAATAGGATGGATGTATAAGCAAATAAAATAGGATGGATGTATAAGCAAATAAAATAGGATGGATGTATAAGAAAAGAAAATAGGATGGATGTATAAGAAAATTAAATAGTCAAGAAGGAACAGGAGCACTCATACAGCCTTCCTTTTCTCTCGCTCTTCCTCTTCTTCCTTCACTTCCTCCTCCTCTTCCTCTCCTTTCTTTCTTTCCCTCCCCTTCATGTTCCTCTCTCTCTCTCTCTCTCTCTCTCTCTCTCTCTCTCTCTCTCTCTCTCTCTCTCTCTCTCTCTCTCTCTCTCTCTCTCTCTCTCTCTCTCTCTCTCTCTCTCTCTCTCTCTCTCTCTCTCTCTCTCTCTCTCTCTCTCTCTCTCTCTCTCTCTCACCCAGTTCAGATTGAAGAAGAAGAATGAAGAAGAGACAATATATGTAAATCCCCAGGCCGTATTCTTAAACACGTGGAGAGTACCGGGTATGTCTATTCCACATCGAACCAAGGCTAAGAAATTGAGCATTATTGTTATTTATGGAAAACGTTATATCATTCAGTGTCGCTAAAATGATAACCCTTCCTTCATTCTTAATTTAGGCTAAACCTATATTTCTGAAACAGAAACAAATATTCATGCACAGATAACCACATTGACAGATATATACAGCACGTCTTCATCTTGTGTTCTATTGTGAAACTAAAATAACACGTCATTGGTATTATATAGAGATGTCGTAGCTAATAATGTTATCAAGTGTCAGGAAATCAGCTGGAGCAAATTACATTTATCAGCATTTTAAGATGATCGGAGTATTGGCGAGATAATCAACTGACTGTGAGCGAAATAACCATGAGCGAAAAGAAGTGTAGGCGAAGCAACCGTCGAAGAAAATACCTGTCGGAGAAAAGACCGAAAATCAGGAGGACCACTCAATCGCAAAGCCCCTCCACCCCCTCCCCCACCCCCACACCCCTTCCCAACCAACTGAGGAAGAGAAATGGTGAGAAATTGGATAAGCGCAGAGAAAGGAAGAGTGATGGAAGTGAGGAGGAGGAGGAGGAGGGGTGGAGGAAGATTAAAGAGGAGGAGTAGGATTGAGAGTCGGGCGGTAATTAAGACGAACTCCCGCTATCTGACCGCCTGCACGCACTTTATCCCGGGACATACTCAATCTTAAGACGCACTCAATCTCCTGCACGCACTTTATCCCGGGACTCACTCAATCTCTGGGCGCACTCAATAGTAGGGCGCACTTTATCCCGGGACACACTCAATAGGACACACGCAATCTCTCGCACGCAGTTTATCTCGGGACACACTCAATCTTCTACACGCACTTTATCTAGGGACTCACTCAATCTCATGGTGCACTCAATCTCATGGTGCACTCAATAGCATAACACACTCGATGGCAGGACACACTCAATAGCAGGACACACTCAATCTCTGTGTGCACTCAATGGCAGAACACACTCAATTGACCACTTGCGAATTTCAGGCGATAAGGAAGTTCGGCCTGTAAACATCGATATTAAGCACAAATACAGTAATTATGTAGGTTTCTGATGGATAAAAAGTATGCTGAATTGGGTTTTATGTATTTATATATGTACTAAACCCGTATTATAGCTGGTTATTCTGCTAAATATCGATGTCTACAGCTCCAACTTCCTTATAGAACGAAACTCGCAAGTGGCCAATTGCAAGACACACTCAATCTCCCACACGCACTCTATCTTGGAACGCCCTCCATGCTATAGTGTATACATGATAATTAGGCCAAAATCATGACACCTAACCTCTTACAACTAAAATCGAGCTAAAGCAAATGGGCTGTAAATGTCCACACCTATTCCCTGGTTGAATCTTCCCTAATGGTAGACATTTAAACAGGATAGCTCAAACCTTTTCTGATTTTAACCCTTTGAAGCTCTGACGCGTTTTAGAAGTTTATTTTGGCTATCATTAGACGATTTTATGCAGCTTAGGAAGGATCTGTGGGTATTAAAAGGGTAAATACAATCTCAATGAACCCTTTGACTTCCATATACCCTTCATAATCTGAATAAAATCGTATAATAATAGCCAGAACACAGAAAAGAAATGCGTAATAGGATCGTGAAAGGGTTAATGAGGTTAGAGGTCATGAATTATGGTATATTAATATTGAAGAGACTATAAGTACAGTCATGAATAACCCTTTGTGGACCAGTGCTGTCATTTTAACATTATTTTGGCTAGTGTTAGACGGTTTTATTCGGATTTAAAAGGGCCTCCAGCAATTAACAGGCTTCGAACCATATCACTTAACCCTTTTCACTACCACAGATCCTACCTAAGCTGCACAAAATCGTCTAAATATGGCTAGAATAAAATGATAAAGACGTCGCTGGTACTCAGAGGGTTAATAATATCTGACGGAGACGCGAGGTGGGCACTGCTATGACCACATTAGCCTCCTTCATACACATAAAACACACATGAGTCACATATTCAAACACAGCCTCTACACTATTGGGCGAGGCAAGTAGCTGTAACCAGGTGATTTGAAGCGTTCTGCTCATATCTCTGTTATAAGTATTAAGGGGAGATGGTTCACTTATTCGGCGATTTTTGCATGTATTCATTAGTTTTCTAGTTTCCTCCCTAGACCTCCATTAAAAAAAAAAAAAAAAAAAAAAAAACACATCCATTAGATCCCCCTTCCAGATTAATTTGTAAATTTTTCGGGAGAAAAATGTCCCAGCCGAAGGCCGGTTCTTCCAACATTACAGGCTCACTATCGTTCGCCAGGGAAAAATCGACACTTAAATAGCACGAAAGGTCTAAATATTGACGAAGAAATGGGGGCGAAAGGTCTTAAAATCGACTAACTAATGGGGCAAACATCTTAACATCTGAAAACTAATGGGGCTAAACATGAGGGAGAAAGTGGGCCAGAAAACCGGCCCATCCCCCCCTTAACTCATACTTAGCACCTGTTGTTTGGGTGCCGGTTGCAGAGGTAGTGGTGAAAAAATATACGTTACCACGTAACGACGGTTCGCTTAAAGGCTCACCTCAAGAAATAGGTCAGTGAATCAGTGAAATAATGTATAAATTAAGCAAAAACCATATGAATGTCAAATAGCATCATGTATTCATTACACATTAAAAATAGCTACCACTAACTTCCATGTATAATTCTTAAAATGTATATATACCACTAGACTAGAACAACGTAATAGTATATGAAGCGAACGTTTCAAAAACTCGCTAATGTTTCAGTTATGCTTCGAACATTTTTCATTGAGACACTAAACCTTTCTGGAACGATGTTTGACTGTGTCCGATTGTGCAGCCTACCCCTGGCAACAACTTTGGCTAACTCTCTGTAGTAATCAGGACTGTGCATAGCAAAATAATTCCCAATAAGACCTCCCCTTGATATAGCGGGAAATTGAATGAAAGGGTCTTAATTGCACTCATAATCCGATTCGTTTCCATACTTTAATTTTGGTCTTAATCTATTAATTTCCTTTCGGTAAGATCCTGTGTAGCGGGAGGAACTGTTTTTCAGATGCCTATTTACTAAGGAACATTGAACAATAACTTTAACCTAACCTAACCAAAACCTAACCTAGTATATTAGTGGACTATTTATAAATGTAAAACTTAAAAATATATTGTAACATTACCAAATGATTGAGATATATGAACAGGTCTACCCGCTACACAGGATTATACCTTCCTTTCTCACAGTGGTCTATCTATGCATCCGTACTCACACATTTGTTTTATTTATGGATATGAAGGAGACAAGAGGCAAAGCTGCCTGTAACAAGTGTTCCCACCAAAGTTGAAAGAGTGAAAGAGAGCCAAATTCAAGGTACTTTAGAGTCAAAATGTATATTATGTTTATCATTACTTTGTTTTATTTATGTAAAACAAAAAATATATATATATATATAAAAAAAAATAGAGGAAAAACAATAGGAAAAGTGGGGATTGGGCCTGAGCATATAGATAGATAGATAGATAGATGTATTTACCTAGTGCCGTACTTTTGATTAGATTTTGAAATGTGTTCGTTCTATTCATATATTTTGTGAAAGGTTCTACATGTTCAATCGCTCTCACAGTAAATCTCGGAACACTCGCGAATCGCTTGCCCACATTCCTAAACACATTCCGCACATTTCTGTAACAACAAAAAGTAATATATTATTAATTTTACCCCCGAAATACGCGCAAATAATTCTCACATTCCTAAAGGCATAAAGCATATATATGTATACATGATAGATGGCTTTAGGCTCTTTATACCACTCACTTTTAAAAGTAAGCAACTCTCACACACTTTTGAGAAAGACAGTGTGTGTGTGTGTGTGTGTGTGTGTGTGTGTGTGTGTGTGTGTGTGTGTGAGAGAGAGAGATAGAAAGATCCCATATATCACCCCAAACATCGACTAACTGACACTATCAACCTAATTACTCCACAAATTAAAAAAGCAATCTATCACACGAGAGAAACAAAATAAGACAAGACAGATAACGTGAACATAAAACGTCAATTAGGTAAATAGAATAGCATTGAACACTCCTGCAGCTGATAAGATGGTGAGGATCTTGATATTTGGAAGGTCTCTCTCTCTCTCTCTCTCTCTCTCTCTCTCTCTCTCTCTCTCTCTCTCTCTCTCTCTCTCTCTCTGGGTAACTTCATCTTTAGAGCTTACTAGCATTCTATGTACAGGTAATTTGTACGTTCTTCCAATATAAACATCTGGTGGTGTAATGGTTAAGGTGTCTAAAAATCTGTGTGTGATAACCCGGGTTCGAATCATGGTGGATCACATATATGCTTTCATTAATTTCATTGGAGGTGTTTGGTGTTGTGGTGAAATTAATAAAAAAAAATATATATATATTATATAGCTTTTACAACTGACCACATATTGTACTTAGCTCGGTCATAGAGCAGATAGACTGCTATAGATACACACAGATTCTATATTCTCTAGCTCACCCCTCTCTGGCAAGAGGTGAGGCCCACAGTCATGGTTAGGGGTAGGGTTTTAGAAGAGAGGGCAACGCACACACGAACACAGTGTGAACCATTAGAGGCAGGATTCGAAGACCTCAAATACTTCACACTGTGTTCGTATGTTCGTTGCCATCTCTCCCCAAACCAATCACTAACCATCATTGTGGGCCGCCGTCCAGATAGGGTCCCAAGCTCACTTTTTGCCAGAGAGAGGTGGGCTAGAGACTATGGCATCCGAGTGTATTTTCAACTATGACCTAGCGAAATTCATCCTACCTATTATACGAAATTCGACTCCTTTATACAATTCAGTATAAGAAAGCCTAGTGTCAACCTTAGCACCTCGCACATATATAATTTGTTACAATTACATAAATATTTATGATGAACTAGAATATATCAAGAAAACTTTACATTTGAATGGATCACCCAATGAACATTACTGAATGTCTAATAGGATAACAACTAAACAAATTGCACTCCCCCCCCCCTTATCTCTTTCCCCAGTAAGTAATGCCAAGAAAGCTTTAGTGCACCCAAGCTTCACTCTGAAAAAACAAAATAGTTAATCTAGTGCATAAAGTTCTTTCCTCAAAATCTCACTTATGCCCCTTTCACACATACAGGACTCGGGTGCCGCATGCAGCAGAGTAGCTAGTCGTGGCGTTTTTTCCCCGACTTGGTGGAGCTGGCTCGGTAATGCCGCATCCAAAGGACTTCACCAGACTACAGCCGCATACAGCCGACGTTGTCGTCTTGACTCCGGAGAAGTCTTGAGACTCGAACCGACAATGGAAATAACGGTCATTTGTACATGCCGACTACACCCGCATCTATAAGACTTCAGACGATCGACTTCAGAGTCGATCCGCATACACTCGCATAAAGCCGACACATACAGGTTCTGTGGCCAGCGGAGGTATATGAAGGGCGCTCGACCAGGGGTGGACATCATTACAGTCGACTACGTCCTCGCCGAAAAAAAATCGTAGCAGCGAAACGACTGCACCTATGGCTTTCATATTTTTACCACATGTACCTTACCCTTTTGGCTACCCACCACAAAAATCCCAAATCCCTCCTCCCACCCACTCGCTGACTGTCGGTCCCGTCAGAAGGAAAAAAAAGGAAAATCTGTGGCGGCGAAACGACTGCACCAATCGGTTCCATATTTGTGTGACAAGTCCCTTACCCTTCTGCCTTCCCCCCACCACACCCCCAACTGCCTCCCACCACCCACTTCCAGCGTATCCGTACGAAGAAAAGGAAAATCCGTGGTGGCGAAACTACCTCACCAATCGGCTTCATAATTATGTGTAACACAAGTCAATTACCCTTCTACCTTCCCCCCACCAACCCCAAAACCACCCTCCCACCACCCTCCCACCCATACATTCCGATACCATAAAAATCTCTGTAGTCTATAGTGTCTTTTCAGCTACTTTCGGGACCACCGGGGACCTGATTTCTGGCGAGGGGAGTGGTTTTTTTTACCATTATCCTTCCTTTCTCTCCCAACTTGATAGATTTAGCCAAAAAACAAAAACAACAAATCTGGCACTGGCAGAAGCACACCGTCAAAATTGGCTGGCACTCAGCGGGTTAATGAGAGGGAAGAAAGTAGGAAGAGAAGAACAGGGGGTAGTAGGGAGGTAGTGAGGGAGGGAAGAGGTGGAGAAGAAGGGAGGAAGAAGGAGGAAAAGAACGAAGACAGGAGGAGAAGGAGGAAAAGAAGGGAGAGAGGAGGAAAAGAAGGGAGGGAGGAGAAGGGATGGAGGGAGGAGAATGAGTAGCAGAGAGGAGGAGGAGAAGGGAGGGAGGGAGGAGAATGAGAAGCAGAGAGGAGGAGGAGAAGGGAGGAGGGAGGGAGGAGAATGAGAAGGAGAGTGGAGGAGAAGGGAGGGAGGGATGAGCATGAGAAGCAGAGAAGAGGAGGAGAAGGGAGGGAGGGAGGAGAATGAGAAGAAGAGAGGAGGAGGAGAAGGGAGGGAGGGAGGAGAATGAGAAGCATAGAGGAGGAGAAGGGAGGGAGGGAGGGAGGAGAATGAGAAGCAGAGAGGAGGAGAAGGAAAGAGAAGGCGGAGGAAAGGAAGTAGACCTATGCGGCTGTACTCGTGTCTGTCGGCTGTATTCTGGTGTATGTGGCTGTAGTCTTTATGCTACACATGACACACAATTCGCTACGCTATACTCAAGGACTACAGCCGCATACAGAAGACTAGTGACGACTAGCGCCGACTAGCGCAGACTACTCCCCGCATCCACCAGACAAATCTCAAGTCTGGACCAAATTTTGAAACTCACAAACATTTTGTTCTGGGGCCACGACTTGACACGCATTGCCAGGACTTCACCAGACTACAGACGACTACAGCCGCATGGTCAGGACTAGGTGCCGACTCGGGTGCCGCATGCAGCAGAGTAGCTACTCTGCTGCATGCGGCACCCTAGTCCTGTATGTGTGAAAGGGGCATTAGAGTTGTGTTCAAGACTATGTTCCCATTATTTCGCATATTTCCTTTTAAATACCCAGTCCCTGGTGTTATGCAGTCTTCTTTTGTATACCTGTATAAGTGTGATAGCTGTAATGCTTCATATGTGGACCAAGCAAATCGGCAATTACAAACAAGGATTTCCGAACACAAGGGAAGGCCATACCGTACGAACAAACCTCTAGCTAAACCAGCATATTCTACAATCAGAGATCACAGTGAAGCCTCGACCACATCATAAAAGTTGCAAATTTTTCAATATTGGTCAGTAGATTCAACGCCATGACAAGAATGATAGCAGAATCCCTCCTCGCCCGCTGTCTTCACCCTTCCCTTGGCACCCGCGAATCCTCAACAACTCTACAATGTTTTTAGCTGCGTTCAAGGTATTTAGTTATTTATATTGTGTATGCATAACAGGGGTATTTTTCAGGTACAGTACACCATTTTAATTTGCATAGCTCAGTACTCTACCATTCATCATATCAATGCCGTAATTTTCTATGTTCGCATTAAGTATTTTTCTGTATTGAAAATGTTAGAATCTTCTATTTTTCGTAATTATGGTGATACCTATCTACCTACTTAAATGCCAACCAATCTCTCACCGATGTAACTGCCGACCATTACATTACTGATTTACCGAGCCATTTACAAAGCTGTCTACCTATTAACTACCCCAGCTAACCTACCTATAGTCTATTCGCTGTAAGTAGGCGAGAAATCATGACCTCTATACTCTGTAACTCAAAAAGGGCTAGAGCAAATTGGCTGTAAATTTCCACATCGATTCATTGACAGACTCTTCGCAAATGGTATAAATATTAGTTCGATTACTCTAGTTGTTTTTTAGTTACAGAGGTTAGAGGTCATGATTTCTCGCCTACTTACAGCGAATAGACAACCATTCAATTTAACAACCCACTTACTTACAAACAACTAACCACCCCATCTAACCTACCTAGCAACTAAAAGAACATTCAATTAAACAATCCATCTACTTACAACCAGCCACCCTATCTAACCTACCGGTACCTACAATTTACCAAGCCGTTCAATAAAGCAATCTACCTACTTACCGACTTACCTACCAACCTACCTGTGAAGAATATGACACACAATTTGTTTAGGCATTGCCCACCTGTAACATTTTGAATATGGGAATATGCATCTATATATCATCTATCTATTGCCTGAAGGGGTGGCCACGAACGAAACGCCCCCATGCACCTATGTCCCCAATCAGTCAGCGCCCCTCCTCCTAACCAGTAACGCGTTCATTCATATACTTCTTCACTCCATCCTTCCATATTCATACAGTGTTATTTAATCAGGGAACAATGAGGGTCTTTTTAGGGCGTTTCGGTGGGCTTTGTGGTAATGCACTGAAATCACCTAGCACAAATTTCATCTCAATAATATCTTCCCATTGACATATCGGGATTCGAACCCTGGTCCATTGTAATACCAGTCCAGTGGCGAGACTACTCCACCACACCTCCCCTATTATTTTACACAACTTGATATCTTATAATTTTATGTTTCCCTATTTACTTACCAACCAACCACCCTATCTACCTACTTACTTGCCAACCTATCCAATCACCTACCTACCAACTATTCTACTTATCTACCCAATAACACACTTACCTACCTACCAACTTACCTACCCTCCACCTACCATACCAACCTACTAATAAACCAACCAATCATCCAAGTAACCTACCTACTAATTCACCTACCTACCAACCGACCTACTTACCGACCTACCAACGGACCTACTTAATGACCTACCGATCTACCAAACTACCGACCTACCTACTAACTCACCCGCCAATACCGACCTACTTACCGACTTACCGACCTACTTACCAACCGACCTACCAACCTACCTACTTACCGACCGACCTACCGACCTACCTACCCGTGACATGGCCGGGGGTAGCATCAAGATAACAAGTATGACACACAACTTGTTGATGTCTTATCAGTTGATGTCTCTCTCGTCTCTCGCAATGGTGTGTGTGTGTGTGTGTTGTGTGTGTGTGTGTAAATTGAGTTATTACCTGTATATGTGCGTGTAATGTATATAATCAGTATGTGTTGAATAAATACAATATATATATGTAATGTGTGCAGTATATGTGCATACTTATGCTAAATGTAATTTGTATATTTGTGTGTGGTTTATTCCAGTTTGCATAAGTGTCTTATGTGGTGAATGTGTGCTTGAAAGAGAGAGTCAGTGTGTGCGTGTGTGTGAATCATGAATGTGTGTGTATATAATATGTATGTATGCTTAACTATATGTGAGCCAAACTTCCATGTATGTGCATCCAGTATGTCCGTCTGTCTGCCTGCCTGCCTGCCTGACCTCCCACCTCCAGCCCCATCATACACACACATACACGCATACATCGCCCGGCCAAAACTTGCTTCATTTCCGATATTGCCCCCCAGAACATTCATGAGTAATATTTTAGACTCCCCGATACTGCTGCTCAAGGTCACCCAATAGTCACTTATCGTACCTAGGAATGTTAGAATATGTTTTGACCTATTGTAAATATGTTTTGACCTATTGTAAATATGTTTTGACCTATTGTAAATATGTTTTTGTTTCTTCCCTTTGTATTCCAAATAAGCCCATAAATCCTTCCGGTGAAAATGAAGGTAACAACCCTGCCCAAAGGACAAAGAAGTACTGACTACTACGACAGCGCAAACAACTCTCTACTCCCTTCTATTAGTGTTGTAGGGGTAGTAATTAGCCCACAAAATCGATGGGTCCCGAAACTAATGGAAGCCATTGTTATCCCTTCTAGCCCCATCATCGCGCCAAGGTGATAGTTACTGGTGAATCTCGTTTGGTGTTGGGTATCTTTAATTTTGATATGTGTTCCTCCTTTTGTCCTCTTCTGTTTCAAATATGTCTGCATTTACCCCTAACTTAAAATGTTCACAGCACACACACACACACACACACACACACACACACACACACACACACACACACACACACACACACACACACACACACACACACACACACACACACACACACACACGTCACACACACACACACACACACACACACACACACACACACACACACGATCATTAGAGACCACTAGAGCGTGAACCTGCAGGTATATATTATAAACATTATTTAGTAACTCTTTCATCTCTATTTTATTCGTCTGGGTGTAGCGGTGGGAGTGTCCAGGATTAAGAAGAGATAGTTCACTTTTTGGTCGATTTCTTCATGCATTCATTATTTTTCTAGTTTCCTCCTTAGACCAACATCAAGCTTTAAAAAAAAACACCCCCTAGATCTCCCTTCGATGTAAATTTGTACATTATTCGGTAGAAAAATGTCCCGGCCAAAGGCCAGTTCCTCTTAAAATTACAGGCTCGCTATCGCTCGCCAGGAAAAAATCGACACCTAAATGGCATGAAAGGTTAAAATTGACAACGAAATGGGGCAAAAAGTGTTAAAATCGTCAAACTAATGGGCCAAACGTCATAAAATCTCAAAAACTAATGGGGCTAAACACGAGGGAGAAAGTGGTCCAGAAAACCGGCCCATTTCCCCTTAAGATGAAAGACACGTGTGAGTTAGTAGTGAGGTGTGAATTTATAATTGCTTCGATATATTTTTATCTTAAGCTTTTATGATACCGATTTAATATATTTGTATATTTTAATTTTTTCACACAACACTTCTTCCGAACATAGATTTAATAGCTTATAAATTCAATTGCTAAACACGCTTAAGTCAGAATAAGGGTATATTTTATTATGTTTTTCCACCAACCAACTTCACCTCTAAACTCAATTAATGAAATCAACAAATCTAGAAGACAAGCGAGACAACGAGGCAGATGAGAATATGTAACCGGCGTGTCCACAGTCTTGCCTTGACATACCAACAATGCCTGGCTATCCCTTCCTGAGTCAACACAACTTCCAATTTTCGAAGCCACATCTTTTACCCCCTCGCCTTCTCGTCTTATAATCTTGGACGATGCTCTCTCCCACGCCACCTAGTGAGCTCCTCATTCAATAGATATTGTTCCCATAAATTTTTTTTAGTATGAGAATATTCATACGATGCTAATGTATTGGAAACAGCAAGACTGTTTATATATGTCTCTGTGAGCTTTGTGATAATGGCTTGAAACTAAGTTTTTGTTTCCAACTTACTCCCTCTCGGGCATAAGCTGAGATCAGAGTACAGCACAAATTCCATCCCAATAATATCTCATTAACACATTCGAATTTAAACTCGTGAATTTAAGATTATCAGCTCAGTAACATGACCACTCCACCACACCTACCCAATAATCTGCAGTCAGAAAAGGATGAACAGTATTTCATTGTTGCTACTATCAGGCTATTTTACATATTTGTTGAAGAAACTCTCCCAATCAGAGGTAAATGACCGTATATATTTCAATTAAACTTTTAACTCCCACGATATTAAACTAAAGCTGTATAAAGTCATCTATGTGTGTGTGTCTGTGTATGTGTGTGCGTGTGTATTCCTCAACCAGGCACAAGGGACAAACAGAACTCCAGCAGATGGTATGAGTCTAGACTTTTCTTAAATGTATCTATATATATATATATATATATATATATATATATATATATATATATATATATATATATATATATAGAGAGAGAGAGAGAGAGAGAGAGAGAGAGAGAGAGAGAGAGAGAGAGAGAGAGAGAGAGAGAGAGAGAGAGAGAGAGAGGATCACAGACTTCCAACTACCTCCCTCAGGATACCCACCACTTCAGAATTGCGGTCACATCCTCATATTTTGCCTACACTCCAAAATCTGCCAAGTTGGAGGGGAGGACACGCACATGCATTTCTCAAAAGTTGCTATGGAGTTCTTGCATTGAATGAGACTTGCAATCTCTCTCTCTCGCTCTCGCTCTCGCTCTCTCTCGCTCTTTTGTTTTCTCATTTGCCGAAGCTGTACATTTTTCCTATTATCGAAGTCGACTATGTGTACGGTATATATGTGTATCATTTTCTACCGAAAAATGTACACATTTATCTAGAAGGGGGATCGAATGGATGATTTCTTAAGTTTGCTGGAGGTCTTGGGAGGAAACTAGAAAAAATATATAATAAATGAAAAAAATCGACCAAAAAGTAAACCGTCCCCCCTTAATTAAAAACGTCGCATTTATTCTGCTCAAGACCCTCTCGTAGTTTAAGAAAAAGGGCATATATCTATCGCACAAACAATACTGAAATACTGGCGTTTCTGTGGGTTTGCAGAGTTGAGTATGCAACTATCATAAAACAAGCACAAAACGTGACTGTCGACCTTCCTCCAGGCCACATTTTCACTATCCATCGGTGTGCCAAATCTCACTGCAGTGTAACAATATAGGTCATAATCAGTAAATATAATCTCGCACACAAAAAACAAAAATAACAAGAAACTATATACATCATCACCACCACCACCAACAACAACAAAAACAATAACACACAAGAAATCAAAGCAAAATCAAACAAAAACAAAGACAAACGCACAAAAACATTAATTAAGAACATATAATTTGATCCACAAATTTCTTAGGCTACCATGAATATCTAGATTTAAGGGGAGATAGGTCCTTTTTCTGGTCCCCCTTCTCCCGCATGCTTAGCCCCTTTAGTTTTCAGATTTCCAGACGTTCAGCCCATTAGTTTGGCGATGTTAACACCTTTCGCGCCATTTTGTCGTCAATTTTAAAACCTTTCGTGCCATTTAGGTTTCCATATGTTCCTAGCGAGCGATAGCGAGCCTGCAATTTTATGAGGATCCGGCCTTCGGTCAGAATATTTTTTTGCAAAAAATTTACATATTTATCTTGAAGGGGGGGTCTAGGGTGTGTGTGTGTGTGTGTGTGTGTGTGTGTGTGTGTGTGTGTGTGTGTGTGTGTGTGTGTGTGTGTGTGTGTGTGTGTGTGTGTGTGTGTGTGTGTGTGTGTGTGTGTGTTTTTTAATGGTGGACTAGGGAGGAAACTAGAACAATAATCCATAAATGAAAAAAGCAATAAAATAAAAATCGACCAAAAAGTGAACCTTCCCCAGAAAACACCGTGGTTTAATCTCAAGCTGTATGTATACTCAGTCATAAATTGCTTCACAAGATTGTCTGGTTCGGAATTAAAAACTACTTCTTCTTTTCTCCAAGTTAAGATCAACATTAATTAAAAGACCAGGCGAGAAGTAAGAGATTAGAGCCTGTCAATTTTGTTTTTGTTATCCAGTCATAATTACTTTGGTTTCATCTTAACACTATCTAGACTGTGGGAAGTCATTTTTTATGGTAAAACAATAAAAGCAAATTTTTATATGGGCTGCTAAATTAATCTAAGAAGAATATTCAATAAGCCACTGTAACATTTCTACGCTATTTTTCATAACAATTATTTTGTAGTAAAATGTACATAAATAAGTACTGTGTATTATTTTAATGATTGGTGCAACAAAATAAATAAATACTTCCATAACCTTATTCTTACTTTCCATTTCATCATATTCACCCCCAAGTTACATGGAGGTGAAATAATCCCTTAAGGTATTCAGTCGGTGAGGATAAAAAAAATACTTTGGGATCCTAATACTGCCCGACGTGAGAGATCAAAGTAATTTCCAATCTATAAGCTAACCGGGGAGCCACTAGAGAGTGAGAGAGAGAGAGAGAGAGAGAGAGAGAGAGAGAGAGGGGGGGGGGGGGTGAAGGGTGAGACTGAGTAAAGCGGGAGTGACTGGTGAGTGTGTATGAGTGAAAAAAGAAAGAGTGAGTGAGTGTGGAGAAAGGAAAGAAAGGTGAAACAGGAAATTGAGAAAGAGCAGGAAGTTGAGAAATGGATGGGGAACTAGAGATAGAGATTTTGATAAAGCGAAAAAATAAAATTAAGAGAGTGAGTTGAGTAGTTATAGAGGGAGGAAGTATGAGAGTGTGAGTGAAAGCGAGAGAACTTACGATGCTAGAACACTCAACGAATATATCATATAGTCAGAGTAAGGTTAATAATTCGTCTGGCTTACAAATTTTAGTTCGTAGCGCGTTTCAAACTCGTACGCAACATACTTTCAAGGAACTCGACGAACTCATGAAAACCAGTCAAGCTTTAAATAATTAGCACAATAGTTAAACTAATTTTCTAATGGCTTGACAGACTTTAAACATCTCTGACAATATAGAATTAGTCAAGGTAAGACACAGCCTTGGACTAGCATAAAGATTGTATGAGACGGGAATATATATAGGGAACCATATGGGAAGAGGAAAGGACATGGCCAAGACAATATATAATAGAAATAGGTGGAAGATAAAAAGCAGAATGAAAACTAACTACAAAAATAATGAAAACTGACTCAAATAGCGTAAAATTTGGAAAAGAGACAAATACATGGCTGATAAAAATAACACAGGATAGGAAGGGAAAGTTTAAAAATAACCCTTAGCGCGAGAGTGAGAGAAAACAAATGTTCCACTAAATTAAGAAAACAATCTGCTAGAACCCACCCTCATATTAACTTGACCCCGATTATCTCTCGCTCTCTCTCTCTCTCTCTCTCTCTCTCTCTCTCTCTCTCTCTCTCTCTCTCTCTCTCTCTCTCAATTTCAACACTATCAACACTACCAAAAATATTTAACATTACGTATCTATAATAGATAATGACATTACTTTATTATACTGTATAATATAAAAAAAAAAATATATATATATATATATATATATATATATATATATATATATATATATATATAGTGGCTTCTTTTAAATTTTCTGCATGTAACTATCCAAAAACATCAAAGGCTAAAAATTAAAAAAAAATCATCTCCCCCCCCCTCCCCTTTCCCAGCTGATACGATCTATTGTGGGGGGAGTTACTGGGCATTCCCGGGAAAAGTTTCATTGGTTCATTTACATATTGAGAATCCATTCCCGCGGCCCTTTTGGAAAATTGGGGTGGGCTGGTGGGTGGCGGAGAGTGCCGAGCTGAGTAGGGGGGGGGGGGGGGGAGAAGATATCTTTTGCTTTACTCTTTTAGTTTAACTTTACAATATAGTGTTACTTCTTTTAGGGCTTTTTCAGATAGTTCTAGTTCAGCGCTTTGAAGTTTAGAGAACTTTCTTTTCTTGTGTGCCATTACTTTTTGGTGTTATATTTACTCATTCTGTTTGCGTGAGTTGAGCTTTAATTATCTAGGAGTTAATTTTCTTTTTTTGTTTTTCCATTTGGAGCCATATTATAATTTGTTGTTCATTATCATAATTATCTTTGATGATGGCGGACAGTGCCTGGCTGAGTAGGGCCAGGGTTATTATCTGCGAGGTGGAGAGGTCTTTTGCTATCATTTTGTTGTTGTGGGGCACGGGGCTAGGAATCCTCCTCCCCTTGTCAAATTTTCCTACTCATTGAGACAGAGAAAGGGGCGAGGGAACGCGAAAGTGGTCCCGGACCCTGAGAATTAGACCCCTTGAATGTTGTTTCTGTTCGGGCTCTGTCTCGAGTCGGCTACCCCCAGCAATGGGGTATGTGCCTGAGTATATACATACATACAACTTTAGGTAAAAAAAAATAAAAAATCGAGAATACGGCATTTTTGTGAACTGGGACTTGATATGTTCTAGTTTGTATTGTTTTGTTTTGCTATAGTTGAGCTGAAGTGATTCTCCCATAAATTTAGTCTACACATCTAAAAATTGTATCTAATTCAGTTCAGATTTGTGTGTGACCGATTTATTTCAGTGTTTATAGGAACGAGTTAATATATAATTTAGATTATTTCTAAGTTAATTTTCAATTTCTCACTTTCTTAAATATTGCCCGGGCCGGGGGGGGGGGGGGGGATAATTTTATAGCTCAGGTAATATTTTAGGTGTTGTTGTTCATATATATATTTTTTTGTTTATATATACAGTAGCTTATTGCTTTTATTTATAGCGTATATATCTAATATTTCCAATATTCTCGGTTTGATAGGGATGAAGGGTGTGAGAGTCGGAGAGTGGAAAAGTCAGTTTCGTTTTCTGATTTTTTTTCTTTTAGATTCTCTTTAATATGTTTATTGTACAGGTAAGATGGAAAGCGTGAGAAGCAAGGAAAGCATACAGCAAGTGTTTTTATAATTTGGTAAAATATATATTTTTTTATATAGCCACGATGTCATTTGGTTATAAATATAAAAATTGTTTTTTTCCATTTTCTTAATAAATTAAATATATATAAAATATCTTATCAGTAAGTTGGTGGGTTTCAAGAAGTGTTATTTTATTCTATTAATTTCAGCCAAAATGTCTACAGTTGAGTTGGTATGGAATGTGAGCGAGGAAGCTGCTAGTTACTTTCAGGAGTGAATTGGGGGATATATAAAACTTTTTCCAATATATTTTCAGTCCTCCTACCCCCCATACCCCCGCGCGCGCTCGCTCGCTCTCTCTCTCTCTCTCTCTCTCTCTCTCTCTCTCTCTCTCTCTCTCTCTCTCTCTCTCTCTCTCTCTCTCTCTCTCTCTCTCTCTCTCTCTCTCTCTCTCTCTCTCTCCCTCTCTCCGTTCTCTCTCTCTCCTCCCTCTCTACTCTCTCCTCTCTTATCTCTCCCGTCTCTCGTCTCAAGTCTCTCTCTCGCTCCTCTCTCTCTCCTCTCCTCCTCTCTCTCTCTCCTATCTCCCTCTCTCTCTCTCCGTCCTCTCTCCATCCTCTCACTCTCCCTCTCTCTCTCTCTCTCTCAAGCCTCCTCTCTCTCCTCTCTCTCTCTCTCTCTCTCTCTCTCTCTCTCTCTCTCTCTCTCTCTCTCTCTCTCTCGTGTGGGGCAAGTTTAGATTAGCAGTCAATTGGTTACTCTATGATTTTATTTCCTCGCTTACCTCTCCCCCTCCCACCCCACCCACACTTCTTTTTGTTTTCTCTTTTTTCGAATGCCGTGTATTAAAGTAAGGATATTATTTACCCAGGAGCTGATAAAGTTTAGTTACAGGTATTTGTTTAGTTTGTTTGTTTTCTCTTTCTTCTTAGGGGTATATATGGTTTTTACTGATTCGCTTTTCTGTTTTAGTAGTTATTGTATTTGTTATGCGAGTGGTGTGTTCCTTTATTATGAAGTATAGGGCAACGATTGGGTTTGGGTGTGATTTTATTCTAGGATTGTTATTTTTTCCATTCAGTAGTAACGCTGATGGGTTTGTGTGTATTATTATATTTATTACTATTATTTTTATTATTATTATTATTATTATTATTATTATTAGTAGTAGTAGTAGTAGTAGGATTATCAGTATTTCTTTAGTATATATACTGTATACTGTATATATCAATAGGCATACTTACTTATGAGTTCTAATTGAGTATGGTTTGAAGCCTGGACATTTGTTATCCTTCTTTTGTTCTGACACTTGTTTAGCTGTTTTACTTATCACGTTCTCCTTTTATATCCAACACACTATTTTAGAATCAACATCCATTCAATAATAATAGCTGAAAAGTTGTTCTTATGGTTTTTGACCAAGAAATGATCAGACTGGTTCCTTCCATGTCATTAACTCGTTCTCCAAAATATAGTTCATTTCATAACACCTCCATTAAACTATAAAAAATACCCGAAACATACCCCTTCCAGATAAATTTGTGCATTTTTCGATAGAAAAATACCAGACTGAAGGCCGATTCCCCATAAATTGCAAGCTCGCTATCACTCGCTAGGAAAAACAATACATCTAAATGGCGCGAAAGGTTTTAAAATCGCCCAACTAGTGGGGTGAATGTCTTAAAATCTCAAACCTAATGGGGCTAAACATGAGGGAGAAATGAATACAGAAAACTCCCTCATTATAGTATATTGTGTATTGTTTCATTTTGCCTTTTATACATCGACCATCTTCAAAAATAGTTAAAAAAAAGAATTTCCTTGCCCTCCTTCTCGCTTCGACTTGAGAGGTGCTTGGTCTGGCTTCCAAAGGCTTCCGAAGGCACACACACACACACACACACACACACACACACACACACACACACACACACACACTCTGGTGCCTTGGGGGCCTTGTTGGGACTAAGGTTTCACTCACTCGGACTGTCACTCTTTCTCACTCTCAGTCTCACTCACTCACTGTCTCTCTCTCTCTCTCTCTCTCTCTCTCTCTCACTCACTGTCTCTCTCTCTCTCTCTCTCTCTCTCTCTCTCTCTCTCTCTCTCTCTCTCTCTCTCTCTCACACACATAATATCATACCACACTTATCAACCAACCCCCACACCAACACAAATAGACACATACATATTCTCTCTCTACCCCCACACCCCCCCCCCCCCCCCCCCCCACCCCCCACCCCCACCCCCACACACACACACACTCTCTGAGGCCTTCAGGGGCCTTGCAAGGACTAAGGTCACTTGCACCGGATCCTCAAGACTTCCTGGGGGACTTGGAGTGGTTTCCGATTAAATGGGGGGCTTCCAACTTTCAGGGGGCGATTGGCGGAGGTGCTTGGTATTGAGAAGCTAATTGTAGAGTAGTTTTTTTTTTTCAACTGTACTTTTTGCCGTATTGAATTTTATAGTACAGTAATTTGTACAGTATATTGTTTTTCTACAGTACTTTCTTTTGCATTGTATTTTATTTTTCATAAAGGATATAATTTATAGTAGTTGGACTAATTGTAAGCTCATTCAAAATCAAAATCACATCCGAAAAAAATATATACAACGCATTTGTACGCCCCCTTCTGGACTACTGCGTACAGTCTTGGTCATCATATTATAATAGGGATGTTGAGAAATTGGAGATAGTTCAGCGAAGGGTCACAAAAATTATACCAAATTTTATAAATCAACCATACGAGGTCATCTTGAAGAGCTGAACCAGTTTAGCCTGACAAGGAGCAGAATAAGGGGAGATTTATTTGAAGTATAAAATATAACTGTCTTGATAGCGTAATGCATAAGTGAGCGGAATTTCGATGTGAGTATCCTAGGTTCGAGTCCTTGGGAGTGCCACGTGTATTTGTTGATTTAATTAACCCCTTCTGTACCGGCGACGTTCCATTAACTTTATTCTGGCTGCTATTGGACGATTTTATTCAGTTTAAAAAGGGTCTCCAGCAATTAATAGGCTTCGAACTATCTCACTTATTTTTGTTACTACCCCAGATCCTTCTTAAACTGTACACCATCGTCTAAATATAGCTAGCATATGATTAAAAGGACGTCGCCCGTATAGAAAGGGTTAATTGAGTTTAGAGGTGAAGTTGGTTGGTGAGAAAAACCTAATCTATTCAAGGGCCGTGATAATCCAGATGATCATAAGTACTTCACAGTCGACCGGTCAAACTACACAAGGGCCGAAAAGGGCTTCACGATTTCTGGATAGCGATTCAAGTCAGACCAGGTAAAGCATTTATTTGTCAACCTCGTCGTTAACCCTTTGAGTACCAGCGACGTGTGTTATATTTCATTCTAGCTATGTTTAGACGATATTATGCAGCTTAGGAAGGATATGTGGTAAGTTAAAATGGTGGGTTGAGATACTTTGAAGCCTTATTATTGCTAGAGGTCCTTCCTAAGCTCAATTAAATCGTCTAATAGTTGCCAGAATAGAACGAAAAGGACGCCCCTGGTACTGCACGGGTTAAACGGAGATGGTTCACTTTTTGGTCGATTTTTTCATTTATTAATTATTTGTTTCTAGTTTCCTCCCTAGACCTCTATTAAACTTGAAAACAAACATCCATTAGATCCCCCTTCTAGATTAATGTGTACATTTTTCGGTAAAAAAAGTATCCCGTCCGAAGGCCGGTTCTTCCAAAATTACAGGCTCACTATTGTTCGGCAGGAAAAAAATCTACACCTAAATAGCACGAAAGATCTTAATATTGACAAGAAAATGGGGCGGAAGGTCTTAAAATCGACAAACTAATGGGCCGAACGTCTTAAAATCTAAAAATAAATGGGGCTAAACACGAAGGAGAGAGGGGACCAGAATATCAACCCATCTCCTCTTAACATATGGGATATATTGCCACGGGATGTTATTGATTGCGACTCTGTATCAACTTTCATAATACGTTTAGGTAAATTATAAAATCCAACCCTCGCTTAGATAGTTAGTTAAAATAGGACTTCAGAGGCTATCAACCCTTCTGGATTATTAAGCCAGCACACTGTAAGTCAAGAATAACGTCAGGACTGGAGCCTCTCTGCTAAAACTCCAGTCCCTTGTGTGTAAGATAATTTCATAGCCGAGTAAGTGAAGTGAACTTATGTGCGCATGCGTGTGCTACTTCTCCTTTTATTACCAGTAGGTCTGTTGTTGTTTGCATTCCGGTGTATATTCTATCTAAACATTATTGTGTTGTTCATATAATCAGTGAACACTAAATGTACGATAAGTAGAGGTCTTATGAAGAGGCATGTCACTGTAAACTAGATACCTAAGTGGTGGTAAATTGTTTGGCAGCTATTAGTTCAATACCGTATATTAATAACTACTGCAATATAAACTATAACAAAAAATATATACCGTATATTAATAACTACTGCAATATATACAATAACAAAAAAGCATATACTTACAAAAGTCTTTCTTAAGTAAAGTAAGAGTTTCTAGTTTCCAGAAATAGAAAAGTTAATATTTTCTTATAGCCTATAGCAAAATATCTTAATTTTGACTGTAGTTTCTCACCATTGAAAACTGTGATGTGGGACTGTCAGAAACGTCTTATCAATAAAGCTGAAACTCGGCTCGGTGTTCAACATATTCAGCGATGATAGTTTCCTCCTAATAAATAAAATAATACAAAATAACAACCACTACCGGTACTTAAATCCACAACACAGAAAATAATAAAACTACCAATCTTTACTATCGTGCACTTGTCACTATGTATACAATTAAAGTCAATCTAAGTTGGCTTGGGGGTTGAATCTCAAAAGCTTCCAGGGTGGCTCTTCTTAAGGGGAGATGTCCACTGGAGGGATTATTTTCTTGACTCCTCTCTCCCTCATGTTTAGCCTCATTGTTTTTTCTAATTTTAAGACGTTTGCCCCATTATTTTGACTATTTTAAGAACTTTCAACCCATTTCTGTCAATTTTAAAACCTGTTCCGTGCCATTTAGGTGTCGATTGTATCCTGGCGAGCGATAGGCGGGGGGAAGGGGGGGAGCCTGTAATTTAAAAGGAACCGGCTTTCAGCCGGGACATTTTTCTACCGAAAAATGTAAAAAATTATCTTGAAAGGGGCTCAAGGGGGTGTAATCTTAAGCTTGAAGGATATCTAGGGACCAAACTAAAAACCTCCCCTTAAATGGAAGTTGAAACTTTACTTTGTTGAGTTTCTGACTTTCTTTGGGGGAATTTCCTAGTCGTTTGGTGTGAAGATACTGATTACAATTAAGGAGGGGGGAGGGGGGGGGGGGATTTTTGGACCCCTTTCTCCCTCATGCTTAGCCCAATTAATCTTGAGATTTTAAGACGTTTGCCCCATAAGTTTGGCGATTTTAAGACCTTTCGACCCTTTACTTTTTAAATGTTAAGCCCTTTCGTGCCATTTAGGTGTCGATGTTTATTCTTAGCGAGAGGTAGGGACTCTGCAATTTAGGAGAAATCAGCCGTCGGTCTTCGGCACAAATTTATCTCAAAGGCACTTATTTTAAACTTGATGAAGGTCTAGGGAGATATATATATATATATATATCGATCTCACAATCGATCCATCAATTCATCCATCAATCCGACATATATTTATCAAACTATCCATCGCATATCAATCCATTTCG
>CM064545.1:40235936-40238394 GCA_032716605.1 Paralithodes platypus | reverse complement strand
GTTGTCACCCAGTAATACGACTGTGGCATATGGGGGAGGGGGGTGAAATTGTAGGGTGGGGGGTGATTGTCTTTTACCTGTGTCAAGCCCACCTCACCTCCACCCCCCCTACCTCTACCTAATTTGTGTGTGTGTGTGTGTGTGAGTGTGTGTGTGTGTGTGTGTGTGTGTGTGTGTGTGTGTGTGTGTGTGCATGTGTGTGTGTGTGTACATTACGATAGGATGACCATTGGGTGTGTTAATCTAATTTGTGGAGGGTGGTCATTTGGGGCTCAGTTCGTTTATTGAATGTTATAGGTTGGTAGGTTGTTATGAGAGAGAGAGAGAGAGAGGGCGACGACGGAGAGATGAGAGAGAGACCTAGAGTGGCAGAGGATACCCTGATGGAGGTGAGAGAGAGAGAGAGAGAGAGAGAACAAACAAATTCCCACCAGCTTAGAAGAAAACAAATTACTAAATCTATATTAGATAGATATGTCGAGTTACCAACCCTCTCAAAAAATGTTGGGTGGATTCGCTTAGTTGTATGCAAATTCCTTGGTGTTGCACATTATGGTGGGGGGGGGGGGGGACGTCCCTTTCATTATATTCTGGCAACTATTAGACGATTTTTGTTCAGCTTTGGAAGGATCTGTGGTGGCTAAAAGGATTAATTGAGATAGTGTGTAGCCTTTTAATGGTTAGAGGTCCTCCCTAAACTTAATACAATAATCTAATAGTTGCAAGAATATAATGAAAAGGACTTTATCGGTACAGAAAGGGTTAACAACAATAATCTCCAAATTAAATTTATGAAAGCATGTGATTTTCCCAGGATTCGAACCTAGGATATCTCCTACAGAACTTACACGCTCTAACCATTACACCATCAAGACAGATTTGTTGGTGCTGCAATGGTGTTTGTTTGTCCATCCACCCACTCACCCATCCATCCATCCACCCACCCACCCATCCATCCATCCATCCATCCATCCATCCATCCATCCAATCATCCACCCACCCACCCATCCACCCACCCACCCATCCATCCATCCATCCATCCATCCATCTATCTATCTATCCATCCATCCATCCATCCATCTACCTATCCATCCGATACACCCACGCACCCACCAACCAATCCAGCACACATCAATCCATCCATCCATACATTGCCAGACATCAAACCCAATCCACCCATCCATACATCCATCAATCCATCAACCCAATTAAACAATCCATCCATCCATCCATCTATCTGTCTATCCATCCATCCATCCATCTACCTATCCATCCATCCACCCACTCACCCTCCCACCCATCCATCCACCCACTCACCCATCCATCTACCTATCCATCCAACACACACACTCACCAACCAACCAACCCATCCATCCACCCCATCCATCCACCTACTCACCCATCCATCCATCTACCTATCCATCCACCCACTCACCCACCCATCCATCCATCCATCTATCTGTATCCATCCATCCATTTACCTATCCATCCATCCATCTATCCATATATCTATCTATCTACCCATCCATCCATCCATCCATATATCTATCTATCTATCTATCTACCCATCCATCCATCCATCCATATATCTATCTATCCATAGGTAGCACCCCCCTCCCTCCTAAACGACCATCAACTATCCACCCATCCATCAATCCATTCACCAATCCATCCATACAACCACCTATTTATCTATCTATCTTCCTCTGTCTGTCTTGTCTGTCTCTATGTCTGTCCATCCATCCATCCATCCATACATCCATCCATCCATCCATCCATCCATCCATCCATCCATTCTATCCATCCATCCATCCATCCATCCATCCATCCATCCATCCATCCACCGGTAGCCCGCCCCCCCTCCCTCGTAAACGGCCATCAACTATCCCTTAATGGCTGGGCCCCTGTGGTGGTTAGTGATGGATTGATTAGCCTGGGTGGGACGTCCCCGGGGGGGGGGGGGGGGGAGAGAGAGAGAGAGAGAGAGAGAGAGAGAGATAGTGTGTGTGAGAGTGCTATGTGTGTGTGTATGTGTGAGAGAGAGAGGTATATTCAGTCTTCAGACCTGACGTGCTAGTCTCTTGAGATCTGATATCTAGTATTGAACCTGGCCGAATTAGTTTTGCCAGATTGAGTGACATAGTCTGTCCTAGTTTTGTATATGTTTGTTCCTATCCTGTGAGAGGGCATGATCTGACGTTATTGTGTACGCGGCTACCTATGGCATTAGTATTTCTCATATAGCCGTATGGGGCACCTGCATGCTTGAAGGGTGCCCAGGTCCTCTCTTCTTGGGTTGTTTATGTCCTTGTGGCGTGGTGCTGGAGTTTCGTATCGTGGGCATAACACCTATCGCCTAAGCATCTGTGGGTAAACCTTGCCAATGTTCCCAAGTTGTCTCTGAAGGCCACAGGTGACCAAGATGGATGGGAGTGTAAAGTACCTTGATAGTTATATA
>CM064545.1:40203436-40230936 GCA_032716605.1 Paralithodes platypus | reverse complement strand
TTATCTGTGTATCTGGGGGTGCACACGGACACCTCTACCCTCACGCGATCCCTGTGTGTGAGTGTGTGTTTGTGAGAATGTGTGTGTGTGTTACTGTGTTTGTTTGTGTGTGTGAGAGAGAGAGACAGAGAGTGTGTGTGTATGTGTGTGTGTGTGTGGTTTTATTTTGGTATGTGGTTTTATTTTGGTGTGCGTTAGTATTTGTGTGTATTTTTGTTTATGTGTGTGTGTGGGTGTGTGGGTGTTAGTGTGTACAGTGGTAGAGCACTGTCGTGCATGTTCCTATATATATTTATTTTCTATGTTAGTGAGGGAGACAAAAGGCAGAACTACCTCTATCGAGTGCCTCCCCCAGAGTTGAAAGAGTGACAGGGCCAAAATCAAGGGATGTTCGAGCCAAAATGCCTGGACACACGGAGTTTGAGACAATTTAAGTCATAGGAAGAGGGAAAGACTGATTATGGGAGAGAGTTCTAGAGCTCAGCAGTTGAATAGAAGAAAGACTGAGAATAACGTTTCACTCCTGGGTTGGAGAGTTGCACAGAGTAGGGGTGGGATTGAGGTGCTACGTATTAATAGCGATAGGTATATGTACGAAGAGTGTGTGCTAAACCTTTAAGGGGAGGTTTTTAGTTTGTTCCCTAGACCTCCTTCAAGCTTAAGATTACACCCCCTTGAGTCCCTTTCAAGATAAATTTGTAAATTTTTCGGTAGAAAAATCTCCCGGCCGAAGGCCGGTTCCTCTTAAATTACAGGCTCGCTATCGCTCGCCAGGATAAAATCGACACCTGAATTGCACGAAAGGTCTTAATATGGGATGAAAGTTCTTAAAATCTCTAAACTAATGGGGGAAACGTTTTATAATATCAAAAGCAATGGGGCTAAACATGAGGGAGAAAGGGGTCAAGAAAAAAATCCCTCAAGTGGAGACCTCCCCTTAACCTTCTTGGTAGTACAGTGGTAGAGCACTGTCGTCCTGTTTGTGGGGCCCGAGTTCGATTCTTGGCAGTTGCAATCATTCATCATTTATTAACCCTACAGTGTACTTTGTGTGCAGGGTTGGATGTTAAGGACGTTTGTAGAATATAATGATATTAAAATAATGTCGTGTTCATTGACATTTATTTCATATCTCTCTCTCTCTCTATATATATATATATATATATATATATATTAGAGATTGAACGAATATCAATTTTCACTATTTGCGAATACGAATACGATTTTTTTTTTTTTGTAAAATTCGCGAATACGAATAGCGAATATTTCAATCCTTATTTCATCCTTCAAGAACTGGTAATTATTTGTATGTCACCAACAAACGTTAATTAAATTACTATGAAATTAATTACCAGAAGTTAATGACGATGTAAATGTGTAATTTCTTAAATATCATAAATTAACTGTATGAATTATTGTTTAATATATTGTAAGAGTTCAGCCATAGAAAATTGAATAATCAAAATTAAATCCATTTTCTGTTTCCAGTCCTCGGTCCCAATGTTGCCGCTTTTTTGGTACTAAAATACCAGATTTGGTACATTTGACTCTCTCAAGTACATTTTCTACATTTTCCAATAAACTAGTCCATATCTGGTACTAAATACGAAATCAGTGAGGAAATATGATGGAATATATTTTAGTGACATGCTATTACATTGGATATGTCTGAAATGGCAATATTGTGACGGTTCAAATGTCCAGGTCCAGCACACGTTCGTTTACCGGGCAGTGATTCCACTTTAGAATAATTTGGTACTTTTCACTAGTTTGATCTGGTACTATTAAATACAGTTAAGTAGCAACACTGCTCAGTCCTCCTTCATTCCACTTTAGCGGCCCCAACGCACATCTACAAAGTTATTTATTCGTTTGTGTTAACTTTAAAATTTAATATTTAAAATTTTTGTATATATTCTTTTGGTTTCGTGAACATATTCGCATATTTGGAAATAGCTATGAATGGAAATGCCAAAACGAATACGAATACGAATATTGAAAAACATAGCGAATATTCGGAAATACGAATACGAAACGAATATTCGGTCCATCTCTAATATATATATATATATATATATATATATATATATATATATATATATCCACAGAGCCCATATCCGGTAAAGGGGGTCATTTCAATCACTACATTATCGGCCGATTACACCTCTCAAAACTGGGATTGGGGAACAGAAAGAAATTAGCAGTTATTTTGCATACTTTTGATATGATCTTATTTTCGCGCCTGGGTAAGCCTTGTAGATTACTCTGTGGTTTGTGGTGCTTCAGGAGGAATACTGGGTGACTGGAATTTGTGCTTGGGTTAATAAGGTTTCTCTCTCGTTCGCGCTCTCTCGTTCTCTCTCACTCTAGCTCTCGTTCTATCTAGCTCTCGTTCTCTTGCTCTCGTTCTATCTAGCTCTCGTTCTCTTGCTCTCGTTCTCTCGCTCTCGTTCTCTTGCTCTCGTTCTATCTAGCTCTCGTTCTCTGGCTCTCGTTCTCTTGCTCTCGTTCTCTGGCTCTCGTTCTCTTGCTCTCGTTCTATCTAGCTCTCGTTCTCTGGCTCTCGTTCTCTTGCTCTCGTTCTCTGGCTCTCGTTCTCTTGCTCTCGTTCTATCTAGCTCTCGTTCTCTTGCTCTCGTTCTCTTGCTCTCGTTCTATTTAGCTCTCGTTCTATCTAGCTCTCGTTCTCTTGCTCTCGTTCTCTGGCTCTCGTTCTCTGGCTCTCGTTCTATCTAGCTCTCGTTCTCTGGCTCTCGTTCTCTTGCTCTCGTTCTCTGGCTCTCGTTCTCTGGCTCTCGTTCTCTTGCTCTCGTTCTATCTAGCTCTCGTTCTCTTGCTCTCGTTCTATCTAGCTCTCGTTCTCTGGCTCTCGTTCTCTTGCTCTCGTTCTCTGGCTCTCGTTCTCTTGCTCTCGTTCTCTGGCTCTCGTTCTCTTGCTCTCGTTCTATCTAGCTCTCGTTCTCTTGCTCTCGTTCTCTTGCTCTCGTTCTATCTAGCTCTCGTTCTCTTGCTCTCGTTCTATCTAGCTCTCGCTCTCGTTCTCTCTCACTCTAGCTCTCGTTCTATCTAGCTCTCGTTCTCTTGCTCTCGTTCTATCTAGCTCTCGTTCTCTTGCTCTCGTTCTCTCTCACTCTAGCTCTCGTTCTATCTAGCTCTCGTTCTCTTGCTCTCGTTCTATCTAGCTCTTGCTCTCGCTCTCGTTCTCTCGCTCTCGTTTTCTCGCTCTCGTTCTCTCACTCTAGCTCTCGTTCTATCTAGCTCTCGCTCTCGTTCTCACTCGCCCTCGTTCTCACTCGCCCTCGTTCTCTCTCGATCTCGTTCTCTCTCTCTCGCTCTCTCTCTCTCGCTCTCGCTCTCGCTCTCTCTCTCTCTCTCTCTCTCTCTCTCTCTCTCTCTCTCTCTCTCTCTCTCTCTCTCATGCAGATTCACATGCACACAAACAATTATTTTAAAACACACACACACACACACACACACACACAGCCCGTAGCCTAGTAGGTAGAGCTCTCGTCTCACACACGAGGGGTCGGGGGTTCAATCCCCGGCCGGGCGGAGACAAATTGGGCTTGTCTCCTTTCATGTGTTAGCCTCAGTTCACCTAACTGTAAATAGGTATAAGTGGACGACGTTGTGACGTCCCATCTGGGGTTGGCTAAAATGGTACAAGGCGAGATGGGTATCATATGGTTCACCAAGCTGATGGCTACCTAAGCCTTCGGGCGAGACGGTACCGTCTATAGTGAGAATGGTACCATACAGATCCACCCTAAGCCTTCGTTTCCGATGTCGCCAATTGGCTAAAATTACAGACTACACACACATCCACAGCCATTCCAACGATACATATAACACCTACACATATAGGAGGCGGGAAATAACGAGCATGCTCACTCTCGCAATACAACTAGAGTAAGTACACACACACACACACACACACACACACACAGACACACACAATAAACCGATTATTTATATATTTATGTTTTATTTACACCCTCCCCCCCACACACACATACCTACACACACTCTCTCTCTCCCTCACACACACACACACACCTCGAAAGAGAGAGAGAGTGAGTGTGAGTTCGAGTTCAAAATAAAATTATGATTATTATTTTTTTTTAGAGAGAGAAAGAGAGAGAGAGAGAGAGAGGGGGGGGGGGGAGAGATCGTTACCATAAGGGTCAATAATTGGTCTTGTCACGGTGTTTAGCGGCGGTGTGAAGTAAAGTATCCAGCTGCCTCATCCATGGTTCACTATACCTCACACTATTTCACTCACTTTCGCCCCACTCACTCTCACTATCTTACTCACTCTCACTTACTCTCATTCTCTCTCTCTCTCTCTCTCTCTCTCTCTCTCTCTCTCTCTCTCTCTCTCAAGAAGGGTAATAATAATTTGATTTTAAATTCGAACTCTCACTCACAATCTCTCTCTCACTCTAAAAATAATAATATTTTGAATTCGAACTCACTCACTCTCTCTCTCTCTCTCTCTCTCTCTCTCTCTCTCTCTCTCTCTCTCTCTCTCTCTCAGCTGTTGATGGGGGGCACGTGTTTAAAAGTTAATTATGATAATGGATATTGCGGGGGTTGGTTGACTTCACGGTGGGGGGAAGAGAGAGAGAGAGAGAGTGTGAGTGAGAGAGAGAGTGTGACTGTGAGTGAGAGAGGGTGAGGGTTGGACGTCATAATCCTCAAGGAGTTAAGACGAGTTTTAGAATTGTGGACCCTCGCTTCTTGTATCTCAGGGAGGGATGGAACAAACGGGCTGTTAATTTCCACACTTATCTACTGGTCGACTCTTCCCAAATGGTAGGAATATCAACTCATTTGCCCAATTTGGTTCGGGGTTATGATAGGTTAGGTGTCGGTATTGTTAGACTCGCCAAGTAGCCATAATGATTGGACTTGAGGGGCGTAGACCTGCTCTTTGTTATTTCTGTCCTTTTCTCTCTTTCTCTGGCTTGTATCCATTCGGCCCCATTCAGCCAACTATTTTAAGACGTTTATCCCCATCTAGGTGTCGATATCTTCCTGGCGAGCGATAGCGAGCCAGCATTATATGAAGAAATCCGGCTTCGCCGGAGAATTTTTTCTATCGAAAAATGTACAAATTTAGCCTGCTGTCTAACAAAAATAAAAATATGCTGGCTCGCTACCGCTCACCAGTAAGAAATTGACACCTGGATGGGGATAAACGTCTTAAAACAGTAGGCTGAATGGGGCCAAATGGATACAAGCCAGAGAAAGATAGAAAAGGACAGAACAAAAACAGGTCACCCTCCTTAAATGAATGTGAAAGCTTTTTCTGTTTAAAACCAGTACCACTCGACCGCTTTTTCCCTCAACACTGGTCTGGCAGCTTATGAGATAAACGTAATATATATTTTTTTCACCTAAATTCATCTATCATCAGTCTAGTTTACGATACCAGTGCAAAACAATTCCAGAAATGTTGCCTGAAAAATGTTGACTATAAAAGCTCGTGTGTGATACCGGCTTTAAGATCTGTTCTACCTGGAACAAACTTCCCTCAAAAGTTGCAAATAGTTCTTCGGTAAAACAGTTTAAGGAACACGTAGATAGAAATATGTACACTTTTCAAAAACGGTTTCTCTTCTGTTACGAAGAGTATCTCCCCAGAATGGACCGAAAGGACTTTGATATACTAACTATTCCTTGTAACTCCTCGTAACCCTCTCTCCCTCCACTTACCTACCCAGCGTAACTACCTTACCCCTCGATAATGAACTAGTGTGAAGCCTTTACTGTATATAATTAAACTGATAATTATTGTAACCCTCATCATCACCGAACCACCACTACTCTTTTTTTGGCCTACTGGTTTACCCCCCCCCCCCCCCCCCCGCCCTCACACACACACACACACACACACACACACACACACACACACACACACACACATACTTGCATTGCTTCTTTGGGTTAGTTGTTTCATGCCTCGATTTCTGCACAACTTACTCTTGCCTACACACACACACACACACACACACACACACTTGCATTGCTTCTTTGGGTTAGTTGTTTCATGCCTCGATTTCTGCACAACTTACTCTTGCCTACACACACACACACACACACACACACACACACACACACACACACACACACACACACTCCGAAGTCCGGTACGGCTAGCAGAACGGCCACAGTGTCCTAACTTATCCCCTTCTGTACCGGCGGCGTCTTTTTCATGTACGGTGGCAACTATAGTCCGTTCATTCTAGGTTGGGCAGGAATCGTAGCCTCTAACCCCTGTAACTCTAAAAGGGCTAGAACAAATGATCTGTCAATTTCCACACCTATTCCCTGGCCAAGTCTTTATATTTGGTAGACAAAAGAGCTCGATTTCTCTAGTCCTTTTTGAGTTACAGAGGTCAGGGGTCACGATCTCTGTCCAACCTAGAGTGAACAGACTATAGTCATTTATGTCATTCAATTTAGGAAGGATCTCTGGCAATTGACAGGCTTGGGAGTATCTCACATAGCCCTTTATTACTTACACAGATCCTTCTTAAACACACACACACACACACACACACACACACACACACACACACACACACACACACACATCACCGCTTGTCCACATTTACATACATACACACCCACACAAAAAAAATAAAATAAAAATATCCCACCCCTTTCCACACACACACACACTCACACACACACCCCCCTCAGTTACTAACCCATCTGTCCCCTACTAACTTCCTAATCCTGCAACGGACATTAGTTCCAGGGCAGTAATTCCCTTTCCAATGTTCCCTTACCCACTCTAAACCACTGTTTGGACACTTGATCCTCAGTGTTTTGGAGGACAAGCAACCTAGAAGGGTCACTAGATCTGTTGTTGCTTGATTTCCTTTGTACTCCTTTGTATTTTATACACACTCTCTCTCTCTCTCTCTCTCTCTCTCTCTCTCTCTCTCTCTCTCTCTCTCTCTCATGAATAGTAAATTAAATGTTCCAGTGCGTACCTTAATTAGTTATATACCAGGTGTAAATTTGGGGTCTCACTGACGATACCGTAGCTTCATAATTATAATGATGATGATGATGGATTATGATGATGATTATTATAATTATCTACGAAATCGGGTTAGTTTGGTGATTATTTGATAGTTAATTACTATTATTATTATTATTTTTCAACCAGTAGACCATTTCAACCAGTAGATCATTTCAACCATTAGACCATTTCAACCAGTAGACCATTTCAACCAGTAGACAATTTCAACCAGTAGATCATTTCAACCAGTAGTTCATTTCATCCATTAGACCATTTCAACCAGTAGACCATTTCAACCAGTAGACCATTCCAACCAGTAGACCATTTCAACCAGTAGTTCATTTCAACCAGTAGACTATTTCAACCAGTAGACCATTCCAACCAGTAGACCATTCCAACCAGTAGACCATTTCAACCAGTAGACCATTTCAACCAGTAGACCATTTCAACCAGTAGACCATTTCAACCAGTAGACCATTTCAACCAGTAGACCATTCCAACCAGTAGACCATTTCAACCAGTAGACCATTCCAACCAGTAGACCATTCCAACCAGTAGACCATTCCAACCAGTAGACCATTTCAACCAGTAGACCATTTCAACCAGTAGACCATTTCAACCAGTGACCATTTCAACCAGTGACCATTTCAACCAGTGACCATTTCAACCAGTAGACCATTTCAACCAGTGACCATTTCAACCATTAGACCATTCCAACCAGTAGACCATTCCAACCAGTAGACCATTTCAACCAGTAGACCATTTCAACCAGTAGACCATTTCAACCAGTAGACCATTTCAACCAGTAGACCATTTCAACCAGTAGACCATTTCAACCAGTAGACCATTTCAACCAGTAGACCATTTCAACCAGTAGACCATTCCAACCAGTAGACCATTTCAACCAGTAGACCATTCCAACCAGTAGACCATTCCAACCAGTAGACCATTCAACCAGTAGACCATTTCAACCAGTAGACCATTTCAACCAGTAGACCATTTCAACCAGTAGACCATTTCAACCAGTAGACCATTTCAACCAGTATCGGTAATTCTCGTATTTCTTTCCCTAACCCCTTCTGGTAGTGAGTTATTGAAGCGTCGTTTTCTATGGTCAACAGAAAATGGTTACCGTGAGGACCCATAACTGTTTTTATAGGCACTTAGATGTACTGTTTATTTGCCTTTGGTTCACAATTACCACCACAATGACAGCTACTACTACCACCACGGTAATAGCTACTACCACTACCACCACTACCACAACCACCACCACAATCATCACCACTACCACCACCACAACCACTACCACCACCACAATTACCATTATCACCACCACAACCACCATGAAAACTACCTCTTATCACCACACTACAACCATAATGAAAACTACCACTACTACCACCACAATCACCACCGCAATCACCACCACCACCACAACCACAAAAATCACCACCACGACTAATATCAACCAACAAACTACCCTTCGTGTATAGACGGCGTAATTCCGGGCTATATATCGAGTTCATGGCTATAAATTGGGCTACATCGGCGTCTGTTGGGCTATAAATCGGCGCACGTGGCTATAAATTGGGCGGTATTGGTTGTCTTTAAGGAGATAGTGGCTTGTTTTTTTGGTCTATTAACCCTCTCAAGCTCCAAGACGCGTTTCTGTTCTGTTTCTGGCTACTATTAGACGATTTTATTTAGATTAGTAACGGTATATGGAAGTCAAAGGGTTGATTGAGATAGTATTTACCCTTTTAATACCCACAGATACTTCTTAAGCTGCATAAAATCGTCTAATGATAGCCAAAATAAACTGCTAAAACGCGTCAGAGCTTCAAAGGGTTAATTTATATATTCATATTTTGTTTAGTTACCTCGCTAGACCTCCATCAAACTTTCAAAAAATACCCCCTAGACCCCCTTTCAAGATAAATTTGTACATTTTTCGGTAGAAAAACCTCCTCTTAATATTACAGGCTCGCTATCGCTCGCCAGGATAAAATCGACACCTAAACGGCACGAAAGGTCTTAAAATGTATAACAAAATGGGACGAAAGGTCTTAAAATCGCCAAACTAATGGGCCGAACGTCTAAAAATGTGAAAACTAATGGGGCTAAGCACGAGGGAGAAGGGGGTCCATAAAAAGCGCCCTCCTCCCCCCTAAGCTGCTATTAGGTCTCCAAACAGAGCCGGAGGGGTCTGTGGGGAACAACGATTACGATCTCTGTCTCATTCTCTCTCGCTCTCTCTCTCTCTGTCTGTCTCTCTCTCGCTATCTCTCTCTCTCTCTCTCTCTCTCTCTCTCTCTCTCTCTCTCTCTGTCTCTGTCTCTCTGTCGCTCTCTCTCTCTCTCTCTCTCTGTCTCTCTGTCGCTCTCTCGCTCTGTCTGTCTCTCGCTCTCTCGCTCGCTCTCTCTCTCTCTCTCTACGACTATCAAACTTCAAATTACTGTTGATTCAGTAGTTTACTATTTAAATC
Source organism: Paralithodes platypus (assembly GCA_032716605.1). Lineage (NCBI taxonomy): Eukaryota > Metazoa > Arthropoda > Malacostraca > Decapoda > Lithodidae > Paralithodes > Paralithodes platypus. The sequence goes on along the minus strand of CM064545.1, from coordinate 40,221,412 downwards.
TGTATTATGATTATCAGTTGTTGTTTATGTGTTCTTGATTGCGACTATATATATACATACACACACACACACAGACAGGCAGACACACACACACAGACAGACAGACACACAAACACACAAACACACACACACACACACACACAGACAGACAGACACACAAACACACACACACACACACACAGACAGACAGACACACACAGCCAGACAGACAGACACACACACACACACATACAGACAGACAGACAGATACACACACACACACACACACACACACACACACACACACACACACACACATAAACACACACACACACACATACACCCATAAACACACACACACACACACAGATACACACACACATACACCCATAAACACACACACACACACACACACACACACACACATACACCCATAAACACACACACACACACACACACATAACTTGGGGTTATTGTTATGATGGTGGTTATTAGCGAGGACTGATTGGCTCTCGTCGGTTCTGGTGTGTGCGTATGTGTGTCTGTGTATGCGTGTTGCCGTGTGGTGTGTGTGTTGATGTGGTGTTTGTTGTTGACGTGTTGTATGTGTTATGTGTGTGTATGTCTGTCTGTGTGTGTGTTTGTTATACAGTGTAGCTATTTACTGCTATAAATCATTGAACGCAAAATATACAATATAATTATAGTCTAGTGAAAACCAGGATAAGATGAAAATGACGTAACCGTATGGAAAACAGAATATAGACCGAATCTTCCCCTCATCCTATGACTTAAATAGTTTCAAACTCAGTGTGTCCAGGCATTTTGGCTCGATCATTCCTTGATTTTGGCCCTGTCACTCTTTCAACTCTGGGGGAGGCACTCGTCACAGCCATTTTTACCTTTTGTTTCCTTCATCCACATAGAGAACACAAAATCACAATATATATATTTATTTCATAAATCTTGTTTTAGTAAGCGTTATTTCCACATAGCGAGTTTGATAAGATAGTTTACCTTTATCTTGTATCGTCTCAGTTTTGGCTTGTTTAGTTTGCAAGTTTTACATTTTAATATATATAACCGTTGCTTGATATTTACGTCACTCTAGCCTTCCTACTTCACACAGTCATAACTTACGACCCATTGAGAAGGACAACACCACCAATTAAGTAGCAGCTTATTCCTTACTTACGACCGTCATAACTTGCCTACATTTGTCACATATATACAGTATATACTTAATTCGATTTGGAAGCTCTCTCTCTCTTCTCTCTCTCCCTCTTTCTTTTTGTCTCTCTCACTCTCACCCTCATACACTCTCTCTCTCTCTCTCTCTCTCTCTCTCTCTCTCTCTCTCTCTCTCTCTCTCTCTCTCTCTCTCTCTCTCTCTCTCTCTCAAACTTACGACACAATGAGAGATACAAAACACCAATTAAGTAGCAGCTTATTCCCTACTTACGACCGTCATAACTTGCCTACATTTGTCACAGTATATACTTAATTCGATTTGGAAGCTCTCTCTCCCTTCTCTCTCTCTCACTCTTTCACTCTCTCTCTCTCTCTCACTCACTCACTCACTCACTCTCTCTCTCACTCTCACTCTCACTCTCACGTTCTCTCACTCTCACTCACTCTCACACTCTCTCTCTCTCTCTCTCTCTCTCTCTCTCTCTCTCTCTCTCTCTCTCTCTCTCTCTAATTTACTACACATTGAGAGACACACCACAACCAATTAAGTAGCAGCTTATTCCTTACATACGACCGTCATAACTTGCCCACATTGATCACATATATACTTAATTCGCTTCGGAAGGTCCCGGGAGGTAGGTACAGTCGCGCTAATAAATTATGTCTCGGCACCAAGTATATTTTGATCAATAATTGGTATCAGCAATATTTAAGCTTCATATCTTCATATCGAGTGAAATATACAAACATGTTCCTACACTTACCCGCCCTATTCAACATCTGACAGACATTAATACAGCGCAGAGCGAGCCAAACGTAATGACATCTGGGACATGACTTATTAGCACCACTGTACAAGGTTAGACGATATATATTGGATTTACCGAGTAGACTATATATATATATAGATAGATAGATAGATAAATTATACATATATTGTGTTAGATTTGTTGAAAACATATTAATTTGGATTATTTTCTTCTGAACTGTTGTAGTTTCCGAGAGAGAGAGAGAGAGAGAGAGAGAGAGAGAGAGAGAGAGAGAGAGAGAGAGAGAGAGAGAGAGAGAGAGAGAGAGAGAGAGAGAGAGAGAGAGAGAGAGCGTGTGTGTGTGTGTGTGTGTTCGGATATATTTTTAAATATCACAGATCAGTGGATAAATACATATGGATTATATACATACAGTACACACACAGAACACATATTTGTTGTTTCTGGACGAATACAGTACCGGTAGCTAGCCAAGTCGACGAATAAGAGAATAGATAGACAGATAGATGACAAACTAGATATTTAGATGGATATAATTATACATAGATATAGGTAATTAGATGGACTTTTTTTTCTCGATTTTACTCCATAGATCCGGGCGTTCCTCAGGGATCAGTTTCACCCCAACTCTGTTCCTTATTCATATCAATGATCTCCTATCTATCACTCATAACCCAATGCATTTCTACGCAGATGACTTATCACTCCACAGTGCCTTTACATTGAACAGGTCTTTCACACTGCTTGATATCACCTGTTACCTGTTATCAATACCAAATTAAACACTGCAATTTCACTGAACCAGGCTCTTTCTAAAATGTATGAATGGGGACAAAATATATCTAGTTTCCTTTATTGCACAGAAAACCAAGTACATACAATTTTCTAACAGACAGCATCTTTCTGACTCCCACATAATTTTTAATGATTTAAATATTCCCACCTCCTTGAGTATTAATATCGGTGTAACATTCATTGCTATCATTAGCTATTGCAATCATGTTAGATTAATTGCTAAAATGCATATAAGAAAGTGGGACTTCTATACAGAGTTTGAGAATTCGTCACTGACAAGCAGTTAGCCATTACTGCATAATATAAAGGTCATATTCGTTCGTTCACCCTAGTGGAATGGCTGTGGAGTGGTTGCATTGAGGCAGTTGGTCAAAATTCAAAGTATAGCAATTGGATTAATCAATAACGCAGTAATTATGCAGGATCGTTCTGCATTATTCATACAAATAGATGTTGCATCCCTTGCAGTACTCTACAGATATTCTCATGGTAAATGTTCTGAGGAACTTGTTTCAATTGTATCACCTCTCCACATTTTTCCTTGCAGAACTAGGGCAGCTAGAAATGCCCATGAATTGACACTCTCTCCTCCACAATGTAGAACTTCAGTTTATATCAAATAATTTATCGCCATAACTTCTACTCATAGGCATTCACTTCCTTAGAGTTGCTTTTCTCAAATGTACACTCGACCAAAACACGATCTATACACAGGTGAGCTGTAAATAATCTAGTGTGAACGGAATTAATCGGGTGAAACATACGTCTGTGAGGTATTATCGTAAGATTTCGACCCACTTCCAAAATGTTTAGAGCGTTAGTGTAAAGATTGTTTTTTGGTCGAGTATACGGTCGCGCTAATAAGTCATGTCCCAGCTGTCATTACGTTTGGCTTGCTCTGTGCTGTATTAATGTCTGTCAGATGTTGAATAGGGTGGGTAAGTGTAGGAACATGTTTGTATATTTCACTCCATATGAAGAAATGAAGCTTAGATATTGCTGATACCAATTATTGATCAAAACATACTTGGTGCCGAGACATCACTTATTAGCGCGACTGTACAACCTACGACAATTCAAGTCCAATTGTTACAAAAATTTTATAACTTTTTTTTGTTTGAATAGAAAAGCAGATTCCCAGATCAAGAGATATAGATGGAGAGATAAGGGAGAGATGTACAGATATAAAAAAAAAAGAGGGATAGGGAATTAGGGGATGGTAGGGACTAGAGAGGGTAGGGGGTAGGGGGTAGGGGGGGGGGGTCTTCGGTCTATCCCTCCCCTAGAGATCCTTTAGTTTGAGAGAACGGCCACCTTCGTCTCTGGCCGCCATGTTGTTGCCCCAATGATCAAAACAACGAGGCGATATTTTACTCTGGATCGTGCAGAATGGACCACTTTGCAAGTTTCAGGCTAGAAAGAAGTTGGAGCCGGAAACATCCATAATGAATATAAATGCAATAATAATGCAGGTTTCTGATGTATGAAAAGTGTGTTGAAATGGGTTTTAAATGTATTATTAAGTACTACAACCGTATTTTAGCTGGTAATTCTGCTAAATATCGATGTCTACAGCTCCAACTTCCTTATAGAACGAAACTCGCAAGTGGTTCATTATTTAGATCCAAGACCAACTATATAATCCTGTACAGTCGCGCTAATAAGTGATGTCTCGGCACCAAGTATGTTTTGATCAATAATTGGTATCAGCAATATCTAAGCTTCATTTCTTCATAGGGAGTGAAATATACAAACATCTGCCTACACTTACCCACCCTATTCAACATCTGACAGACATTAATACAGCACAGAGCAAGCCAAACCTAACGACAGCTGGGACATGACTTATTAGAGCGACCGTACCAGTATTGCGGAATGTCTGTTTGGGGAGATTTCCACTTGAGGGATTTTTTTAATTACCCCTTTCTCCCTCATGTTTAGCCCCATTGCTTTTGAGATTTTAAGACATTCGCCCCATTAGTTAGGCGATTTTAAGAACTTTCACCCCATTTATGTAACTTTTAAGACCTTTCGTGCCATTTAGGTGGATTTTTTCCTGGCGAGCGATAGCGAGCCTGTAATATAAGAGGAACCGGCCTTCGGCCGGGACATTTTTCTACCGAAAAATGTACAAATTTATCTTGAAAGGGGGTCATGGGGGTGTAATTTCAAGCTTGATGGAAGTCTAGGAAACACACTAAAAACCTCCCCTTAAAACCTCCCCTTAAAACCTCCCCTTGATGGGCGTACTTATTGGCTCGTTTATTTATTTTCGAGATATTATATATATTCTAGATAAATGCGTACATTTTTCGGTAGGGAAATAGCCTGAATGAACTGTTAACAAACGTCATAATATAAATGCGTACATTTTTCGGTAGGGAAATAGCCTGAATGAACTGTTAACAAACGTCATAATATAAATGCGTACATTTTTCGGTAGGGAAATAGCCTGAATGAACTGTTACCAAACGTCATAATATAAATGCGTACATTTTTCGGTAGGGAAATAGCCTGAATGAACTGTTAACAAACGTCATAATTCCTCAAGGGGTTAAAAATGTGGACATATTGGAGTACAGAGAGAAACTAATGACCCCGTGGTACCAAAATGGCGGAGGTTGGCCGAATTCTACCAATAAAGGGTCTCTTTCCTTCCCTATAACCCTCTATATTTAGCGCCGTTATGAAGGGGTTAATTCCTTATTACTTATTTGTTCTGTATGTCTGTCTGCCTGTCTGTCTGTGTAGTGTGGGTGGGTGTGTCTGCCTGTCTGTCTGTGTAGTGTGGGTGGGTGTGTCTGCCTGTCTGTCTGTGTAGTGTCTGCCTGTCTGTGTTTGTGTCTGCATCTCTCTCTCTCTCTCTCTCTCTCTCTCTCTCTCTCTCTCTCTCTCTCTCTCTCTCTCTCTCTCTCCGTGTCTTCAGTTATCCCATTTTTTTCTGTTTAGATAGATAGATAGATAGATAGATATTTTTAAATCATTTATTCTAGATCTACAAAATGAGTGTATATGTGGTAATTTGTTTTAGGATCACTCTTACTAGTGCTACATAGGTATTCAGAGTGAGAGAGAGAGAGAGAGAGAGATAGTATTAGAGTGAGTGACAGAGTATGAGAGAGAGAGAGAGTGAGAGTGAGTATTAGAGTGAGTGACAGAGAGAGAGAGAGAGAGAGAGATAGTATTAGAGTGAGTGACAGAGAGTATGAGAGAGAGAGAGAGAGAGTGAGAGTGAGTATTAGAGTGAGTGACAGAGAGAGAGAGAGAGAGATAGAGAGAGAGAGAGAAAATGAATTACTCCCACAAATGAAGTCGTATGCAGCCAGTCATAACGAGATACAGAAGAGAGTAAAATGAGATACAATGTGAGATATAAAAGCGAGAGGGGTCTGGCAGTATAAAAAGTGAGTGAGGTATGTCAGCTGAGTACGAGGGTGGAAAGGGTTCTCTCTCTCTCTCTCTCTCTCTCTCTCTCTCTCTCTGTCTCTCTCTCTCTGTCTGTCTGTCTCTCTCTCTCTCTCTCTCTCTCTCTCTCTCTCTCTCTCTCTCTCTCTCTCTCTCTCTCTCTCTCTCTCTCTCTCTCTCTCTCTCTCTCTCTCTTCTGCACTGCACTGCACTGCACTCATTTTCTGATACATCAAAAGTATTATAGGTAGCGCCATCGAACTTGACAACAAGCTTGACCCCTTAACTTCCTATAACTCAAAATGAATGAAAGCAATTGGGGGCTAACATTCCTATCATTTGGGAAGAGTCCACCAGGTATGTGTGGATATTTACAGCCAGTTTGCTCTAGGCACTTCTGAGTTACGAAGAGGTCAAGGATCGAGAGGGTTGTCAAGTTCGCTGGCGCTGCCTATAGTATTATGTCCTGACTACCTCACTTGTATTGCAAGGTTTGTGTGGTCAGTGTATCTGTGTAAATATAGGCCGGTTACATTTCAGCTGAGGGTAAATTGTCATGTCATTATCTGCATTACTCAGTTATTACGAAGATTTTGTAGGGAAATGTGATGTTTATTATGAACACTTGGCCTAAATATGACGTACAGATAGATTAGTTTCATATTCTTTCATTAAGGGGAGATTTCCACTTGAGGGATTGTTTTCTGGATCCCTTTCTCCCTCATGTTTAGCCCCATTGCTTTTGAGATTTTAAGACTTTCGCCCCATTAGTTTGAAAATCTTAAGAATTTCGCCCCATTTCTATTAATTTTAAGACCTTTTGTGCCAATTAGGTGTCGATTTTTTCCTGGCGAGCGATAGCGAGCCTGTAATGTAAGAGGAACCGGCCTTCAGCCGGAACATTTTTCTACCGAAAAATGTACAAATTTATCTTGGAAGGGGGTCTAGGGGGTGTAATGGTAAGCTTGATGGAAATATAGGGAACAAACTAAAAACCTCCCCTTAAGTATCAGAAAAATCGCTGCTAAGGGATTGGGTTTACCATCAGCTGGTTAGAAATAGACTATAGTTATGTTTTTATTATTATTATAAGTGGTGATGAATAGGAATGTTTTTATTATTATTATAAGTGGTGATGAATAGGAATGTTTTTTATTATAAGTGGTGATGAATAGGAATGTTTTTTATTATTATTATAAGTGGTGATGAATAGGAATGTTTTTTATTATAAGTGGTGATGAATAGGAATGTTTTTATTATAAGTGGTGATGAATAGGAATGTTTTTTATTATAAGTGGTGATGAATAGGAATGTTTTTATTATAAGTGGTGATGAATAGGAATGTTTTTATTATTAATTATAAGTGGTGATGATTATTATTTTTATAAGTGGTGATGAATAGGAATGTTTTTTATTATTATTATAAGTGGTGATGAATAGGAATGTTTTTATTATTATTATAAGTGGTGATGAATAGGAATGTTTTTATTATTATTATAAGTGGTGATGAATAGGAATGTTTTTTATTATTATAAGTGGTGATGAATAGGAATGTTTTTTATTATTATTATAAGTGGTGATGAATAGGAATGTTTTTTATTATTATTATAAGTGGTGATGAATAGGAATGTTTTTTATTATTATTATAAGTGGTGATGAATAGGAATGTTTTTATTATTATTATAAGTGGTGATGAATAGGAATGTTTTTTATTATTATTATAAGTGGTGATGAATAGGAATGTTTTTATTATTATTATTATAAGTAGTGATGAATAGGAATGTTTTTTATTATTATTATAAGTGGTGATGAATAGGAATGTTTTTTATTATTATCTTAAGTGGTGATGAATAGGAATGTTTTTTATTATTATTATAAGTGGTGATGAATAGGAATGTTTTTTATTATTATTATAAGTGGTGATGAATAGGAATGTTTTTATTATTATTATAAGTGGTGATGAATAGGAATGTTTTTTATTATTATTATAAGTGGTGATGAATAGGAATGTTTTTTATTATTATTATAAGTGGTGATGAATAGGAATGAATGAAGAATGATTGTGAATAAATGAGTGATAACTCGGTCGTTAGGAGTGGGGGTTGGGTGCCAGTTGAACTAGAATTATCACTAGATAATAATCCATCAGGCGCCTGGCCCGGGGAGCCGTAATGCATAGTGCGCGGAATTTCGATGTGATTATCCTGGGTTCGAGTCCTCGGAGTGTCACATGTATTTGTTGATTTCATTAATTGAGTTTAGATGTGAAGTTGGTTGGTGTAAAAAACATAATAATACACACTATGAAGGGCCTTGCCTGGAAGTAATGTGGGCGGGCATTGTAGTGTGCCCTGCTGCGTGTCTTCCTGCTGAGATCGGACACTTTTCGGGAGGTCTGGGACCTGGGAGTCTTATGCTGGAGACCCCAAATGGGCCTTGGTCTCTGGGTCTTCTCCAGTCGGCCACCCTCAGAGCTATGGGGTATGTCCCTGAGTATATACATTATACATACATTATACATACATTATACATACATTATACATACATTATACATACATTATACATACATTATACATACATTATACATACATATACATACATTATACATACATTATACATACATTTATTGTTACCATTATAATATCCAACCCGGTCCCTCCCACATGCCCCCTACCCCCCTCTGTACCCATGTTAATAAACCCGTGTTCCCCCATGCGTTTAAACCTTAATGACTAATATACCTGTACCTTCTCTCTCTCTCCCCCACACAGGTAAGGCTAACTAATGCAACACCTGGACCAGCTGATTGGAAGAGGGGGGGAGTCAGCTGTTTGGAGTTCAACGGATGGGCATATTTGATCGTGAGTATTGGCGTGTTTTGTGTGTTCATATATACGGTATATATAACTATCTATCAACATATATATTTATCTATTTATGATTATTGTTGGGTGTATCATATATATTTACCTGCCTACGTATTATTGCATTGATCTACCGTTTGTATCTACGCATATTTAATCGTGACTGTTGGTGTGTTTTATCTAATTATGGTTATATATATCTACTATGTGATTATTTATATCTACTATGTGATTATTTAAGTGCGGTTCTGCCCATCTATCTTTTTTTTCCTATGTGTATGAAGGAGACAAACGGCAGGTTACCTGTAACGAGTGGCTCCCCCAAACCCAAAAGAGTAACAGGGCCAAATTCTAGAAACGTTGGGATCAATATGCCTGGACACACGAAGTATAAAGCAGTTTACGTCCTAGGATGAGGGAAAGATTGATTGTATATCTGCGTATATATCAAGTAAATAATGTGGAATAGGCTACCGAGTGATATAGTAGGATCAAGAACGATAGAGAGTTTCAAGATAAGATTAGATAGGCATATGGACGAGATGGGTTGGGTGTGAAAGGGATCTGCCGTGTGTGGGCCAATCGGTTCTCTGCAGACTCCCGTTTTCTTATGTTCTTATATATGTACTCGTTTGTTAAGGGGAGGGATTTAGTTTCTTCCCTAGAACTCCATCAAGCTTAAAATTACACCCCCTAGACCCCCTTTCAAGATAAATTTGTACATTTTTAGGTAGAAAAATGTCCCGGCCGAAGGCCGGTTCCTCTCAAATTACAGGCTCGCTATCGCTCGCCAGGAAAAAATCGACACCTACATGGCACGAAAGTTCTTAAAATTGACCGAAATGGGGCGAAAGTTCTTAAAATCGCCAAACTAACGGGGGCGAGCGTCTTAAAATCTAAAAGGCAATGGGGCTAAAGATGAGAGAGAAAGGGGTCCAGAAAAAAATCCCTCAAGTGGAAATCTCCCTTTAAGCTGTCTATTTAGTTAATAATTTATATTTTATTTTTCTCTTATAATTTATCTCTCGTTTTTTGCTCTTGCTCTCACTCTCCCCCCCCCCCCTCTCTCTCTCTCTCTCTCTCTCTCTCTCTGTCTGTCTCTCTGTCTCTCTCTCTCTCTCTCTCTCTCTCTCTCTCTCTCTCTCTCTCTCTCTCTCTCTCTCTCTCTCTCCTTATCTATCCATATATGTCTCATATATATTCTCTCTCTCTCTCTCCGATCTCTCTCTCTCTCTCTCTCTCTCTCTCTCTCTCTCTCTCTCTACATCTATCATATATGTAATATATTCTCTCTTTCTCACTCACTCTGTCTCTCTCTCACTCTGATTCTCTCTCTCTCTCTCTCTCTCTCTCTCTCTCTCTCTCTCTCTCTCTCTCTCTCTCTCTCTGTCAACCTAATTATTCACAGATCGTGGTTCATTGGGATCAAATTAACATAAATATTACCATATACCCTAATTTCGGCCGCTGGTGTGTGTGTGTGTGTGTGTGTGTGTGTGTGTGTGTGTGTGTGTGTGTGTGTGGGCTATTGGTAGTGATGGTAGTTGTGGTAGGTGACGCGTGATATTGTTAGTTGTAGTGATCGTGGTAGAAATAATCAGTACCATGGATGATATTAACCCTTTCACGCATTTATGACGCAGAGGTTGCCAGATTAGCAATAAGAAATAGAGTTCTCTCACTCTTATAATTACCTCTCCAAAATTCGTTTTCTGACCACAGCTTACTCAAAGACAACTGCAGAGGTTGAAGTAACTAAACTAAAGGTTTCTAAATACACATGATGGTAACAAAGGCTTTAAAGTATCCCCAATAGGCTCAACACAGCTTACTCAAAGACAACTGCAGAGGTTGAAGTAACTAAACTAAAGGTTTCTAAATACACCTGATGGTAACAAAGGCTTTAAAGTATCCCCAATAGGCTCAACACAGCTTACTCAAAGACAACTGCAGAGGTTGAAGTAACTAAACTAAAGGTTTCTAAATACCCCTGATGGTAACAAAGGCTTTAAAGTATCCCCAATAGGCTCAAAATCGCGTCATATGTCGGAGAGGGTTAATAATGGCAGTGATTGTGGTGGTAGTTGTGGTAGTAGTAAGTTAGGTGTGGTAGTTGTGGTGATTGTGGTAGTTGTGATAATCAGTACGGGTGATAGTAATAATGGCAGTGATTGTGGTGGTAGTTGTGGTAGTAGTAAGTTAGGTGTGGTAGTTGTGGTGATTGTGGTAGTTGTGATAATCAGTACGGGTGATAGTAATAATGGCAGTGATTGTGGTGGTAGTTGTGGTAGTAGTAAGTTAGGTGTGGTGATTGTGGTAGTTGTGATAATCAGTACGGTTGATAGTAATAATAGCAGTGATTGTGGTGGTAGTTGTGGTAGTAGTAAGTTAGGTGTGGTAGTTGTGGTGATTGTGGTAGTTGTGATAATCAGTACGGGTGATAGTAATAATAGTAGTGAATATGGTGGTAGTTGTGGTAGTATCGGTTAAGGGGAGGTATTTAGTTTCTTCCCTAGAACTCCATCAAGCTTAAAATTACACCCCCTAGACCCCCTTTCAAGATAAATTTTTAAATTTTTCTGTAGAAAAATGTCCTGGCCCAAGGCCGGTTCCCCTTAAATTACAGGCTCGCTATCGCTCGCCAGGAAAAAATCGACACCTAAATGGCACGAATGGTCTTAAAATTGACAGAAATGGGGCGAAATGGGGCGAGGGTTCTTAAAATCGCCAAACTAATGGGGCAAACGTCTTAAATTCTCAAAAGCAATGGGGCTAAACATAAGGTAAAAAGGGGTCCAGAAAAAAATCCTCCAGGTGGAAATCTCCCCTTAAATATGGTAGTACCAGTCCCTCATACCCGCTACCCAGATGTCGCCATACCCTCCTCACAAGTATATATTTAAAAGCTTTCCTGTGAGTCTGTCCGTACGTTGCAAAGCACCAGGGGTACAACACGGGTAGGCCATGGGATCTGTGGGTATATTGATTATAATTGACCTTTCTATCCTTAGTATACTTTTATCTATACACTTTACAGAATAATAGAAAGGGTTTGCCACATGTATATAAGATAATTGGGTATACTAATTATAATTGACCTTTCTATCACCGTACATAATAAACAGTACACATAGGGTATGATAGGGTAGGACGTTCTGAGAGTGAGGGTCTGAGTCTGGAGGGTGAGACGGTGAAGCACTTGAATGAAGCAACCAGCCGCTTCAGAGATGGAGCTGCTTCGAGCCATGATGGATGCTTCACATGTCTCACTCCCCAGACTGGAACAAGACCTCACGGGCTTCACCGTGTTGAGCGGTGGAATGTACAGGCTCTCAGCCTATGCCCGAGAGGGAGTAGTTGGAATATAGAAAACAAAATAAAAAATCAGTTGAACCAGTGCCACTTCAACCAGTGCCACTTTAACCCAGTGCTAACTCAACCAGTGGCCACTTCAACCAGTGACCATTTCAACCAGTGACCAATTTAACCAGTAACGTAACCTAACCTAACCTAACCTAACCTACTGGTTAAAATGGTCACTGGTTGAAATGGTCACTGGTTTAAGTGGCCACTGGTTGAGTTAGCACTGGTTAAAGTGGCACTGGTTGAACTGACCTGTCACCATGATAAAGGTATATAAGATCATTGGGTATACTGGTTGTGATTTACCTGTCTATCCTTAGTACATTATAGAGTGATCCTTTCCTACAGACCTATCCCTAAAAACATTGTCACATGAGCGTTTTCTGTGTGTGTGTGTGCGTGTGTGTGTGTGTACTTAAGGGGAGATTTCCATTGGAGGGATTTTTTTCTTGACTCCTTTCTCCCTCATTGCTTTTCTAATTTTAAGACGTTCGCCCCATTATTTTGACGATTTGAAGAACTTTCGACCCATTTCTGTCAAATTTAAGACCTTTTGTGCCATTTAGGTGTCGATTTTATCCTGGCGAGCGATAGCGAGCCTGTAATTTAAGAGGAACCGGCTTTCAGCCGGGAAATTTTTCTACCGAAAAATGTACAAATTTATCTTGAAAGGGGCTCAAGGGGGTGTAATCTTAAGCTTGATGGAGGTCTAAGGAGGAAACTAAAACAATATATGAATAAATGAATTAATAGACCAAACAAACGGTCTGCCTCCCCTTATAAGCTATTAAAGAAAGAATAGAATAAGCTTACATTTGTGTCTGTGCTTGCAAAATATATATGGTATTATAAATGTCAAATTACACGAGTGGAAAAAATAGTTTGAGGTTAGAATGCGTGGGTGTGTAGAAATAACTATAATAATTGGCCTGTTTGGGTTAGGTGGAATGGAGTTTGAATAAATAAATGATTTCTCGTTCGTATTTTTTTCAGAAAGATAATATGAATTGCCTGAAATATAAATAAAAGGCAGATGAAATAGCAAATTTAAATAGTTTCTAATAGTTTGAAAATGGCTTGCGTAGGTGTGTGGAATGGAGTTTACGAAAATGGCTTGCGTAGGTGTGTGGAATGGAGTTTACGAAAATGGCTTGCGTAGGTGTGTGGAATGGAGTTTACGAAAATGGCTTGCGTAGGTGTGTGGAATGGAGTTTACGAAAATGGCTTGCGTAGGTGTGTGGAATGGAGTTTACGAAAATGGCTTGCGTAGGTGTGTGGAATGGAGTTTACGAAAATGGCTTGCGTAGGTGTGTGGAATGGAGTTTACGAAAATGGCTTGCGTAGGTGTGTGGAATGGAGTTTACGAAAATGGCTTGCGTAGGTGTGTGGAATGGAGTTTACGAAAATGGCTTGCGTAGGTGTGTGGAATGGAGTTTACGAAAATGGCTTGCGTAGGTGTGTGGAATGGAGTTTACGAAAATGGCTTGCGTAGGTGTGTGGAATGGAGTTTACGAAAATGGCTTGCGTAGGTGTGTGGAATGGAGTTTACGAAAATGGCTTGCGTAGGTGTGTGGAATGGAGTTTACGAAAATGGCTTGCGTAGGTGTGTGGAATGGAGTTTACGAAAATGGCTTGCGTAGGTGTGTGGAATGGAGTTTACGAAAATGGCTTGCGTAGGTGTGTGGAATGGAGTTTACGAAAATGGCTTGCGTAGGTGTGTGGAATGGAGTTTACGAAAATGGCTTGCGTAGGTGTGTGGAATGGAGTTTACGAAAATGGCTTGCGTAGGTGTGTGGAATGGAGTTTACGAAAATGGCTTGCGTAGGTGTGTGGAATGGAGTTTACGAAAATGGCTTGCGTAGGTGTGTGGAATGGAGTTTACGAAAATGGCTTGCGTAGGTGTGTGGAATGGAGTTTACGAAAATGGCTTGCGTAGGTGTGTGGAATGGAGTTTACGAAAATGGCTTGCGTAGGTGTGTGGAATGGAGTTTACGAAAATGGCTTGCGTAGGTGTGTGGAATGGAGTTTACGAAAATGGCTTGCGTAGGTGTGTGGAATGGAGTTTACGAAAATGGCTTGCGTAGGTGTGTGGAATGGAGTTTACGAAGATGGCTTGCGTAGGTGTGTGGAATGGAGTTTACGAAAATGGCTTGCGTAGGTGTGTGGAATGGAGTTTACGAAAATGGCTTGCGTAGGTGTGTGGAATGGAGTTTACGAAAATGGCTTGCGTAGGTGTGTGGAATGGAGTTTACGAAGATGGCTTGCGTAGGTGTGTGGAATGGAGTTTACGAAAATGGCTTGCGTAGGTGTGTGGAATGGAGTTTACGAAGATGGCTTGCGTAGGTGTGTGGAATGGAGTTTACGAAAATGGCTTGCGTAGGTGTGTGGAATGGAGTTTACGAAAATAAATGGTCTCTCTATTTTTCCAGAAAGATAATATGAATGGCCTGAAAAAGAATTCCAAATTGAAATAACTAATGAACTGCTTTGGTGTGCGGTATGTCTGCTTTCCCTGTGAAAAAATTGAAGCTCATTTAAAAATAATTGCAAAACCGCTTGAGAGACAGTGAGTGAGTGAGCGTGAGAAAGTGAGTGACTGAGTGAGCGTGAGAAAGAGAGAGTGAGTGAGTGAGTGAGTGAGTGAGAGAGAGAGAGAGAGAGAGAGAGAGAGAGAGAGAGAGAGAATGACGAGTACAAAAGAGTACTAAGGAAATCAAGCAACAACAGATCTAGTGACCCTTCTAGGTTGCTTGTCCTCCAAAACACTGAGGATCAAGTGTCCAAACAGTGGTTTAGAGTGGGTAAGGGAACATTGGAAAGGGAATTACTGCCCTGGAACTAATGTCCGTGGCAGGATTAGGAAGTTAGTAGGGGACAGATGGGTTAGTAACTGAGGGGGGGATAAAATAAAGTTATTCATTTACAAACGCAGTCAGTCGCGGGTTTGATGCGAGATATTTGTCTAGGCGGAGTTTAAATGAATCAACGGTGCTGCAGTCTATAACGTCTCGGGGAAGCCCATTCCACAAGTTGACAACTCGATTGAAGAAGAAATTCTTAGATTCGTGTGAGTTAAAAGATTTACCAATAATTTTGCAAACCGTTTCCCCGCGTGTAATTAGATTGGTCGATAGTGAAGTACTTACTACAGTTCATATTGTCGATGCCTTTGATGATTTTGAACACTTGAATTAAGTCACCTCTTAATCTGCGCTGGGTTAAAGGAAATAGATTTAATTCTCTAAGACGCTCTTCGTATGGTTTGTTCTTTAGGCTAGGTATCATTTTGGTAACTCTACGTTGAATTCGTTCTAGCTTGTTTATATCTTTTTGGTAATAAGGGCACCAGGATTGAACGCAGTATTCCAGAAGAGGGCGGACTAAGGAATTGTAAAGGGTTAGGATAACTTCTTTGGATTTATGCTCAAATGACCTGCCTATAAAGCCAATTATTTTGTTTGCCTTCTTAACAACTTCTGAACATTGTTGACTCGGTTTTAGGTTACTCGATATTGTTACTCCCAGATCGGTTTCTCTGTTTACATTCTTAAGCTGAGTGCCATTCATCGAATAGTTTGCTTTCTCATTTAGGTATCCGATATGTAGTACTTTACATTTATCCGCATTGAAACTCATTTGCCAAATTTGGGCCCAACATGACAATTTATCTAGATTGTGTTGCATATCGTCAACTTGTTCTTTTGAGAGTACGCTATTTGCAATTTTTGTATCGTCAGCAAATTTTGAGATTGTACAGGTGAGACCCTCATCTATGTCGTTGATGTAAATTAGAAAGAGAATTGGTCCTAGTACCGATCCCTGGGGTACCCCGCTACTTACATTGGTCCATTTAGATGCCTTACCGTTTATGACTACTCTTTGCTTTCTGTCGCTGAGCCAATTTTCTATCCATTTCAACACACCGTCTTGTATTCCACGCGCTTTTAGTTTTAGCAGTAAACGTTTGTGGGGAACTTTGTCAAAGGCCTTTTGAAAATCAAGGTATATAATATCTACAGCTTTACTCTCATCGTAGAGGTTGAGGATATCGTGGAAGAAGTCTAAGAGGTATGTTAAACAGGAACGTTTTTTACGAAAGCCGTGTTGAGTATCTTTAAGTATGTTATTTTCCTCTAAGTGATTTAAGAGTCTGTCTCGTATGACCGTTTCTAGCATTTTACATACAACTGAGGTTAAGCTAATTGGACGATAGTTACGGGGTAGGGCTTTTCTGCCTTTTTTTTAATATCGGTGTTACGTTGGCTAGCTTCCACTGATCAGGCATAGTTCCAGACTGCAAGGATTTATTGAATAGTAATGTCAGTGGTTTGGAGTGCTCATCCTTAGCTTCCTTTAGAACTCTAGGCGAGATTGTATCAGGTCCAGGCGTTTTATTTACCTTGAGTTTATCTAAACAATTCAATTACTCTCTCTCTGTAACGGTGATATTGCTTAGAACATCTGAATTATCAATCTGAATCGGCGATGGTGTAGGGATATCACTGAGGTTTCTGTTGTAAAAACTGATGCAAAGAAGGTATTGAGGGCATTACTCATTTGTACTTCGTCTTTGGTGTATTCTCCATTTTCATCGACTAACGGTCCAACAGTTGAAGTAATTACTTATTTCTTTCTGATATAACTATAGAATTCTTTCGGGTTTGTTTTACTTTGATTCGCAATATGTAACTCTAAGGTCTTTTTACTTTGCTTAATTAACTTTTTGGCTTTGCGTCGTAGCTCTACAAATTTCACCCGTTCTTCGTCATTTTGTGAGGATTTTAATCTATCATTAGCAAATTTTTTAGCAAGCAGGCAATATGAAATATCTTTATTCCACCATTTGGGCTTATTATTATGGCCTGGACGCCGTATTTTCGATGGTATGCAGTCTTGCACTGCTTTTAGGTAAGTGGTTTCGAATGACTTCCAAGATGTATTTATGTCGTTATTGTTAATTAAAAAGCTCCAGTCAGTTTCTTTAAACATAGCTCTAAGTTTATGGAAGTTTGCTTTCTTGAAATTAGGGACTTTTTCGATGCTACTATTTGGTTCGTTACTAGTAAACTTTAAAGTGAAAGTTATCGTACGATGGTCGCTGTTACTGAATTCATCACCAACATTCAAATTCTCTATTAATTCTTCTTTTGTTGCAAGTACAATGTCAAGAACGTTATTACCACGGGACGGTGTTCGAACAAATTGATAAAGCGAACTCTCTTGCAAGTTCGTATACAAGTCATGTCCGGAGTGTGAAGTAAGAGTATCGCCCCACTTGGTCACAGGTAAATTAAAGTCGCCAAAAATTGCGGTATCTTGTGAGTTACTTACATCTGCAATTTGTTCGTAAATTTCTCGGTCAGTTTGCACTGATTGAGCTGGAGGTCTGTATATTAATGCAAGTATTATTTTTGTACCTTTATTATTCTTTATTAGCACAAAAGATGTGTCGACGTTCACAATTTGAGGTTTTGACAAGAGGGTAGGGTTAAGACTTTCTTTGATATAAAGTAAAACGCCACCTCCATTTCGATTTATTCAGCTTTTCTCAAACATTACATAACCGGGAAGTGAATACTCTGCTAAAAAGTCTCTATCTTCTGTATTGA
>CM064545.1:40193436-40198436 GCA_032716605.1 Paralithodes platypus | reverse complement strand
GTAATGACCAACAATGATGAGCTGATCCACAACCTCACAGTAGACAAAACCAACCTGTCGGACCACAATTTATTACAATGGCGACAAACATAGTTAACAACACACAGCATAGAACTCCCAGCCCTGCAGAGCCCATGGCTGTGAACTTCAATCAACTCAACTTTCTCAGTGAATCTATATGCTGGGAAGACCTTAAAAGAGAACTTAGTGAAGTGGATTGGGTCATACAGTTTAAGGAATCTGGTCCCGAGGCCCAATATAACAAATTACTGGAAATATGCCTCAAAATTTCTGAAAAATATGTACCCCTTAGAAAATCGTCACCACAGAAAAATATACCACGTGATCGTAGGATACTGATGCGCAAGCGAACGAACCTACGCAAGAAGCTGAAGCGTAGTACGAGCATACTAAATAAACAACAAATTGAAGCCAACGTTGCCTCCATTGAAGAAAAAAATCAAGACTTCAGTAGAAATAGAAAATCGCAGAAAAGAATTCCAAGCCGTGTCCTGCATTAAAACTAACCCAAAATACTTTTATAAGTATGCTGCAAACAAATCAATGTAAGGGTGGGTGTTGGTCCACTGACAGATGCGAACGGCCAAACCAAGAACGAACCTGAGGCGATTGTCGATATACTACGGCTACAGTACGAGGGCGTTTCGAGGTGATAAAATAATTGACTCACCGACCGACTTCTTCCACAAAGTATCCATGCCAAATCTAACTGACATTAAATTTACCACAAATGATATAGTAAATGCTATAAAGGAAATTGGTATCAAGCAGCAGCAGGCCCAGATCAATTCCCGGCCGCACTTCTCAAGAATTGCGCAGCAGACCTTAGTGCTCCTCTACAGATTTTTTATAGAAACTCTCTCGACTCTGGAATTATACCACAACAATTAAAATGTGCTAAAATTACACCAGTCCACAAAGGGGGTTCGAGGGGTGAAGCAAAAAATTATAGACCTATTGCTTTAACTTCGCATGTCATCAAAATCCTCGAAAAGCTACTAGTTAAAAATATGTCCATATACCTTGAAGAAAACAACATAATAAAACAAGGACCAGCATGGGTTTCGGGAGGGCCACTCGGGCCTCTCGCAACTTGTTGCTCACCATGAAAAAATTATAGAAGGGCTAGAAAATAAAAATGCTATCGACGTGGTCTACCTTGATTTTGCAAAAGCATTTGACAAGGTAGAACACGGCATACTCCTCCACAAGATAAGAGACTCAGGAATCTCAGGAAAACTTGGGGTGTGGCTGCACTGTTTCCTCACTGACAGGGAACAAGCTGTCGCGGTTGGTGGTGCAGTGTCCAAGCCATCCATCGTCACTAGTGGGGTGACACAAGGGTCAGTTCTTGGACCTATACTTTTCTTGCTGCACATATCAGACATAAATAAACATGTCATGCATTCGTCTGTCGCCTCCTTTGCTGACGACACTCGTGTATTAAAGGAAGTGTCTTCTACAACAGATGCTGATTTACTTCAGGCAGATCTCACTACAATTTACTCATGGGCAGAGCAAAACAACATGTCCTTTAATAATAACAAATTTGAACACATGAACTACAGTGCAGACCGAAATATGAATATCCACACATACACAGCAGATGACGGCTCTTGCATTGATACTAATGATTATGTAAAAGATCTTGGTATTACACTCAGTCGAGATGGTACATTTGGAATGCATATAACCAATGTGGCAAAGAATGCTCGTAACCAAGCTGGATGGATCCTACGAACCTTCCGAACACGTGACATGATCCCAATGCTGACGCTCTACAAGTCACTGGTCATTCCACTGTTGGAATATTGCTGTCAGCTGTGGAGCCCATGGAAGGTGGGAGAGAAGCAATTACTCGAAGCAGTTCAACGCTCATTCACCAATAAAATCTCTGCCGTCCAACACCTAGACTACTGGGGGAGGTTGGAAACTCTCAATCTTTTCTCATTAGAAAGACGCAGGGACAGATATGCCATCTTATATGTCTACAAAATATTGATTGGCATCACAACCAACAACCTTAATATAGGTTTTCACATCCATCAACGACTGGGCCGTCTCTGCCACATACAGCGGGTACACCCCAGAGCAGCCACCAGAGTTAAGACGCTCAAGGAGAACGCCTTTGCGACACGAGGACCTCTTCTCTTTAACGCCCTACCCAGATATCTGCGTGACTCAACTGAACCAAGTCTCGAGAAATTTAAAAATCAACTGGACAAATTTCTCTGGACACTACCTGATCAACCCAAACTGCCCCACTACCACCTCCGCGCCGCTAGCAACAGCATCATGGACCAGCTGGCGCAGAGACGGGCAGATGGAATGTACTAGTGGTGGCGCATCAGCGTGACCACGGGCGGACAACACTGCCTGCAACTACTACCTACAGGACCTACAGGTGTGTGTTTATGTATGTAACATGGAAGAGGATAAGCGGTTCGTATTAATGTGTGTGTGTGAGAAGGGGGGGGGGGGGGTCCTATCTGTATAAAGGAAACAAAAGGCAAAGTTTCCTGTTACAAGTGTCTCCCCCAAAGTGACTAGAGTGGCAGAGAGCCAATTTCAAGATACGTTAGTTTAAAATATTTGTTGATGTTTTGGAAAGAAGTGTGGTGTTTGTGAGAGCTAGCTGGATTACTCTCTATGTAGGTGAGATACACAAAAACAGTGAGGGAAGCCAGACAAATGAAACAGGAATTCCAGCAACTCCTTATCGTATGCCCTGAGGCCTTCTTCCCCTGGGTCTACAATATCCCCAATAATAACTAATTGAAATCTAACTCCTTACCTCTCACGATTTAACTTTAATATAGTCTGTTCGCTGTAAGTAGGCGAGAAATCATGACCTCTAACCTCTGTAACTCAAAAACTACTAGAGTAATCGAGCTAATATTTCTACCATTTGGGAAGAGTCAGTCGAGAAATAGATGTGGAAATTTACAGCCAATTTCCTCTAGCCCTTTTTGAGTTACAGAGGATAGAGAGGTCATGATTTCTCGCCTGCTTACAGCGAACAGACTGCAGGTATGGACTGTTAGGTACCGGTACGTACCTATATTTCTCGCCTGCTTACAGCGAACAGACTGCAGGTATGGACTGTTAGGTACCGGTACGTACCTATATTTATGATTGCAAATGTTGTTTTGTCGTTGCAAAGCATACCAACCTAGATAAGTAACACAATTGGCTACGATTACATTGCACCTCGAAAACCAATTGGTATCACTTAAGGGCAGATCTCCACTTGAGGGATTTTTTTCTTGACCCCTTTCTCCCTCATGTTTAGCCCCATTGCTTTTGATATTCTAAAACGTTTGCCCCATTAGTTTAGCGATTTTAAGAACTTTCATCCCATATTAAGACCTTTCGTGCCATTCAGGTGTCGATTTTATCCTGGCGAGCGATAGCGAGCCTGTAATTTAAGAGGAACCGGCCTTTGGCCGGGAAATTTTTCTACCGAAAAATGTACAAATTTATCTTGAAAGGGACTCAAGGGGGTGTAATTTTAAGCTTGATGGAGGTCTAGGGAACAAACTAAATACCTCCCCTTAACAAAATTAAATACAAATTTCGGCTTCAAATTACAAAACTATTCCACTACAGGCACTACCACGGAATACACAACGAGCAGACACCCGGGGCCCTAGTCCCCCAAACACCTTATAATTGAGGCTATTACAAACGGGAATCCCAAACCCGTTGTTAAGGGTGTTTTAGGTAGATTAGGGAGAGCAGGATTACAGTGTTTACATACACAAGCCCAAGTGGAGGCATTTATAACTGATTGTTGCACTGTAACACATATCGTGCAATTAAGGGGAGGTATTTAGTTTGGTCCCTAGATATCCATCAAGCTTAAGATTACACCCCCTTGAGCCCCTTTCAAGATAAATGTGTACATTTTTCGGTAGAAAAATGTCCCGGCTGAAAGCCGGTTCCTCTTAAATTACAGGCTCGCTATCGCTCGCCAGGATAAAATCGACACCTAAATTGCACGAAAGGTCTTAAAATTGACAGAAATAGGTTGAAAGTTCTTAAAATCATCAAAATAATGTGGCGAACGTTTTAAAATTAGAAAAGCAATGGGGCTAAACATGAAGGAGAAAGGAGTCAAGAAAAAACTCCCTCAAGTGGAGATCTCCCCTTAACAAGTAGATGACCGTAAATTATAACTTTCAACCCATTTCTGTCAAAATTGTGGTATATATGCCGTGTATTTATATATATTTATATATGGCTATATATAATATGTAATATTTAATAGTAGACATATATATATATATACCATATTATATTATATATGTACAAATTTATCTAGTATATATATGTTAGAAGGCTCTTCAGGGGGGGTAGCAGTAAGATTCCAGGATTTTACAGTAAGGCTGTAACAACAAACTAGAAACCTCCCCTTTAACTTACAGATATGCAAACTATAATTATTGAAATCAATGATAGTGATGAATACATGTGGTACTCCAAGGATTCGAACCTAGAATAACTCACACCGAAATTCCGCGCATTAAGGGGAGATTTCCACTTGAGGGATTTTTTCTTTACCCCTTTCTCCCTCATGTTTAGCCCCATTAGTTTGGCGATTTTAAGAACTTTCACCCCATTTATGTCACTTTTAATACCTTTCGTCCCATTTAGGTGTCAATTTTTTCCTGGCGAGCGATAGCGAGCCTGTAATTTAAGAGGAACCGGCTTTCAGCCGGGACATTTTTCTACCGAAAAATGTACACATTTATCTTGAAAGGGGCTCAAGGGGGTGTAATCTTAAGCTTGAAGGATATCTAGAGACCAAACTAAAAACCTCCCCTCAACCATAACGCTATCAAAGAGAATTATTACCGGGTATGTATTTTGTATCAACTCAGACATTAATAAAAATTGGCCCGGCGTTGATATTATTCCCGCAGTCAAAGTGTTAAAAGGTTAACGAGTGTAGGGTAATTAAGATGGTATCACTGACA
>CM064545.1:40170936-40188436 GCA_032716605.1 Paralithodes platypus | reverse complement strand
ACACACCCACCCACAGGTACACACCCACACACCCACAGGTACACACCCACACACCCACAGGTACACACCCACACACACACAGGTACACACCCACAGGTACACACCCACACACCCACAAGTACACACCCACAGGTACACACCCACAAGTACACACCCACACACACCCACACACCTACAGGTACACACCCACACACACACAGGTACACACCCACACACCCACAGGTACACACCCACACACACACAGGTACACACCCACACACCCACAGGTACACACCCACACACACACAGGTACACACCCACACACCCACAGGTACACACCCACAGGTACACACACACACACACACACTCACTCATACACACACACAGGTACACACCCACACACCTACAGGTACACCCACACACACACACACTCATACACACGCACAGGTACACACCCACATACCCACAGGTACACACACACACACTCATACACACACACAGGTACACACCCACACACCCACAGGTACACACACACACACACACACACTCATACACACACACAGGTACACACCCACACACCCACAGGTACACACACACTCATACACACACACAGGTACACACACCCACCCACAGGTACACACACACACACACTCATACACACACACACATACAGGTAAACACACACACACACACAGGTACACACACGCACACACACACACACAGCCCGTAGCCTAGTGGTAGTGCTCTCGTCTCACACACGAGGGGCCGGGGGTTCAATCCCCGGCCGGGTGGAGACAAATTGGGCTTGTCTCCTTTCATGTGTTAGCCTCAGTTCACCTAGCTGTAAATAGGTACCTGGAATAAGTGGACGACGTTGTGACGTCCCATCTGGGGTTGGCAAAAATGGTACAAGGCGAGATGGGTATCATATGGTTCACCTAAGCTGATGGCTACCTAAGCCTTCGGGCGAGACGGTACCGTCTATAGTGAGAATGGTACCATACAGATCCACCCTAAGCCTTCGTTTCCGATGTCGCCAATTGGCTAAAAATACAGACTACACACACATCCACAGCCATTCCAACGATACATATAACACCTACACATATAGGAGGCGGGAAATAACGAGCATGCTCACTCCCGCAATACAACTAGAGTAAGTACACATACACAGGTACACACACACACGTACACATGCTAACGTACTCACTTGTTTGCTTACAATTACACACACATTCTCTCTCTCTCTCACTCTATCTATCTATATATCTATCAATCTATATCTATCTATCTATCTATCTATCTATCTATCTATCTATCTAAAAACTCAGAAACCTACAATCACGACGTCAATTTAATTGAAAAAGTCTATGGAGTTTAAACCTACACTCCGACTAAGCCCTTTCTAAACCTGGCATCACACGAACGAATGTGTCCTCTTTTTCTTTTCAATTGGCGGTATGTTGATCCCTTGCGAGTTTCAGGGGTTAAGGGGGGTGACCTGTTTTTGTTCTGTCCTTTTCTATCTTTCTCTGGCTTGTATCCATTTGGCCCCATTCAGCCTACTGTTTTAAGACGTTTATCCCCATCCAGGTGTCAAGTTCTTACTGGTGAGCGGTAGCGAGCCAGCATATTTTTTATTTTTGTTATAGACAGCAGGCTAAATTTTTACATTTTTCGATAGAAAAATTTCTCCGGCGAAGCCGGATTTCTTCATATAATGCTGGCTCGCTATCGCTCGCCAGGAAGAAATCGACACCTAGATGGGGATAAACGTCTTAAGATAGTTGGCTGAATGGGGCCGAATGGATACAAGCCAGAGAAAGAGAGAAAAGGACAGAAATAACAAAAAGCAGGTCATCCCCCTTAAGGAAGTTCGATCTGTAAACATCGATATTAAACACCAATCCAGTCATTATGTAAACATCGATATTAAACACCAATCCAGTCATTATGTAAACATCGATATTAAACACCAATCCAGTCATTATGTAAACATCGATATTAAACACCAATCCAGTCATTATGTAAACATCGATATTAAACACCAATCCAGTCATTATGTGGGTTTCTGATGGATGAATAGTGTGTTGAATTGGGTTTTATGGATTTATATATGATGTCTACAGCTCCAACTTCCTTAAGGGGGGTGACCTGCTTTTTGTTATTTCTGTCCTTTTTCTCTCTTTCTCTGGCTTGTATCCAGTCGGCCCCATTCAGCCAACTATTTTAAAACGTTTAGGTGTCGATTTCTTCTGGCGAGCGATAGCCAGCCAGCATTATATGAAAAAAACATTTTTCTATCGAAAAATGTACAAATTTAGCCTGCTGTCTAACAAAAATAAAAAATATGCTGGCTTGCTACCGCTCACCAGTAAAAAATTGACACCTGGATGGGGATAAACGTCTTAAAACAGAAGGCTGAATGGGGCCAAATGGATACAAGCCAGAGAAAGATAGAAAAGGACAGAACAAAAACAGGTCACCCCCCTTAAATAATGAAACTCGCAAGGGGTCAATTGCAAAGTTCCCATCAAGATTTCTCAGTTAATTTGAAGATTGTGTTGTGAATTATGGTGCTAATTCTGTAAACTTGGTCTCAACATAATGCAGACCCAGAGTAGTTGTTGTTGTTGTTGGTGTTGTTGTGGTTGTGGTTGGTGGTGTTGTTGTTGTTGTTGTTGTTGGTGTTGTTGTTGTTGTTGTTGTTGTTGTTGGTGTTGTTGTTGTTGTTGGTGTTGTTGTTGGTGGTGGTGTTGGTGTTGTTGTTGGTGTTGTTGTTGGTGGTGGTGTTGTTGTTGGTGTTGTTGTTGTTGTTGGTGTTGTTGTTGGTGGTGTTGTTGTTGGTGTTGTTGTTGGTGTTGGTGTTGTTGTTGTTGTTGTTGTTGTTGTTGTTGTGGTGGTGGTTTGTTCGGAAAGGTCTCACTCCTATTGTCCTAACTTTCATCCTTTCATTCACACCTAGTCTTTAATGAGAGAGAGAGAGAGAGAGAGAGAGAGAGAGAGAGAGAGAGAGAGAGAGAGAGAGAGGGGGGAGCGAGGGGGGGTATTAATGAGGGTGTCAGTGGTAGTAGCAGAGGTGGTAGTGGTGGTGGTGGTGGTAGTAGTTAAGGTGAGGAAGGTGGTGGTGGAGGTGGTAACATAGACGTGTGAAGGTAGGGGAAGTACTGTTTGTATTATGTATAGTATGTCTATGGCAATCTATCAGTATATAGCTGTTATTTATATATACACACACACACATACAATATATATATATATATATATATATATATATATATATATATATTTTTTTTTTTTTTTTTTTTTTTTTTTTTTAATATTCTCCAAGTAAGATTTTCCTTCTCTTTAATATAATTAGGACAATGTGAAGTATCCTTTATCACTCCGTGGTGTAATGGATTAAAACATGGACACTCGTCCTGACTGTCGGCGGTTAGAGTCCGGCTGAGACTATAAAACAAATTAGTAGCTCTCGTGTGTGAGATATACTTGATATCAATGACTCACGTGTTTGGCTGGGCGAAAAAGAAATTAAATGCCTTCAACCCGAGTTGCGTGGGGGTACTTGTAAAATTCCCTGTATGGTATCGTGGAATATTAACCCTCTCCGACATATGACGCAATTTGAGCCTATTAGGGATACTTTAAAGTCTTTGTTACCATCAGGGGTATTTAGAAACCTTTAGTTTAGTTACTTCAACCTCTGCAGTTGTCTTTGAGTTAGCTGTGGGCAGAAAACTAATTTTGGAGAGGTAATTATAAGAGTGAGAGAACTCTATTTCTTATTGCTAATCTGGCAACGTCTGCGTCATATGTGCGTGAAAGGGTTAATTTGTCTTGTATTATTGCTATATTTAGACGATGGTGAGCAGTTTTAGAAGGATCTGTGGTAGTCAAAAGGGTTGAGTGAGATAGTTCGATGCCTTTTGATTGCTGGAGGCCGTTTTATATCTGAATTAACGCGTCTAATAGTAGCCCTAATAAAGTTAAAAGGAAGGCATCGGTACTGAGAGGGTTAAGGGGAGATTTCCACCGGGAGGATTTTTTTTCTGAATCTCTTTCTCCCTCATGTTTAGCCCCAATGCTTGTGAGATTTAAAGACGCTTACCCCATTAGTTTGGCGATTTTAAGAACCCTCGCCCCATTTCTGTCAATTTTAAGACCATTCGTGCCATTTAGGTGTCGATTTTTTCCTGGCGAGCGATAGCGAGCCTGTAATTTAAGGAGAACCGGCCTTCGGCCGGGACATTTTTCTACCGAAAAATGTACAAATTTATCTTGAAAGGGGGTCAAGGAGGAGTAATTTTAAGCTTGATGGAAGTCTAGGGAATCAACTAAAAACCTCCCCTTAAAGAATGTTTGTGGATGTTGTTTTGGTGGTGGTTTGTACGGAAGGATGTTCACTCCTATTGTTCACTCCTATTGTTCTGCCCTTCATTCACAACACCTATAGTCTTTAAGGGGAGGTATTTAGTTTGTTCCCTAGACCTCCATCAAGCTTAAGATTACACCCCCTTGAGCCCCTTTCAAGATAAATTTGTAAATTTTTCGGTAGAAAAATGTCTCGGCTGAAAGCCGGTTCCTCTTAAATTACAGGCTCGCTATCGCTCGCCAGGATAAAATCGATCCCTAAATGGCACGAAAGGTCTTAAAATTGACAGAAATGGGTCGAAAGTTCTTAAAATCGTCAAAATAATGGGGCGAATGTCTTCAAATGTCAAAAGCAATGGGGCCAAACATGAGGGAGAAAGGGATCAAGAAAAAGCACCCTCAAGTGGAAATCTCCCGTTAATGAGAGAGAGAGAGTGTGTGTGAGAGTGAGAGAGAGGTAGGAAAGGGGGGGGGGGGGGGGGGGGCGGCGGCGATGGAGATCTGCTTCCGCAAATTGCTCCCTTAACCCGTTCAGTACCGGGGACGTCCTTGGCATCATATTCTGGCAAACGACTAGACGATTTTTTTCAGCTTAGGAAGGACCTCTAGCAATTATAAGACTTCGAAACTAGCTTGACCAACCCTTTGAACTTACCACAGATCCTTCCTAAGCTGCATAATTACCGTCTAAACACAGCTAGAGCGAAGTATAATACACCTCGCTGGTATTGAAAGGGTTAACCGTATCATAATATTTGTTAGTATCCGCGATTATCTACAAAAAGACAGAAGAGCAGATAGTTTCCCATGGTAGTTTAAAGGGGAGATTTCCACTTGAGGGATTTTTTTCTTGACCTCTTTCTCCCTCATGGTTAGCCCCATTGTTTTCCTAATGTTAAGACGTTCGCCCCATTATTTTGGCGATTTTAAGAACTTTTGCCCCATTTCTGTCAATTTTAAGACTTTTCGTGCCAATTAGTTGTCGATTTTTTCCTGGCGAGCGATAGCTAGCCTGTAATTTAGGAGGAATCGGCCTTCGGCCGGAACATTTTTCTACCGAAAAATGTACAAATTGAAAGGGGGTCTAGGGGCTGTAATGTTAAGCTTGATGGAGGTCTAGCGAACTAACTAAAAACCTCCCCTTAAGGGGAGGTATTTAGTTTGTTCCCTAGACCTCCAGCAAGCTTAAAATTACACCCCCTTGAGTCCCTTTCAAGATAAATTTGTACATTTTTCGGTAGATAAATGTCCCGGCCAAAGGCCGGTTCCTCTTAAATTACAGGCTCGCTATCGCTCGCCAGGATAAAATCGACACCTGAATTGCACGAAAGGTCTTAATATGGGGTGAAAGTTCTTAAAATCGCTAAACTAATGGGGCAAAAGTTTTATAATATCAAAAGCAATGGGGCTAAACATGAGGGAGAAAGGGGTCAAGCAAAAAATCCCTCAAGTGGAGATCTCCCCTTAAAGAATGTTTTGGGCCATTTGTTTAAATGGGTGTCACTCCTATTGTTCCTTCCTTTATCACACTTACCCTTTAATGGCCTCAAATACCACTGGATATATAAATACAGTATTGTCTTTGAGAGAGAGAGAGAGAGAGAGAGAGAGAGAGAGAGAGAGAGAGAGAGAGAGAACAAAGACGAGAGCGAATACAAGTTCAATTATCTTCCATTGTGTTTTATTGTATTTGAGAGAGAGAGAGAGAGAGAGAGAGAGAGAGAGAGAGAGAGAGAGAGAGAGAACAAAGACGAGAGCGAATACAAGTTCAATTATCTTCCATTGTGTTTTATTGTATTTGAGAGAGAGAGAGAGAGAGAGAGAGAGAGAGAGAGAGAAAACAAAGACGAGAGCGAATACAAGTTCAATTATCTTCCATTGTGTTTTATTGTATTTGAGTATGTGAGAGAGAGAGAGAGAGAGAGAGAGAGAGAGAGAGAGAGAGAGAGAGAGAGAGAGAGAGAGAGAGAGGTGGAGGTATACAAGGTACTAGAGAGGTGTGAATGAGGCAGCAGAGGTGTTGAGGTGATCACTCTTTGGGATACTTAAGACACCTTTTAACTTACGACCAAGTGAGAGAGAGATACGACACACACCAGGATATACACACCAATCAATTAACATCTTAGTTCTTGCTTTACGGTCCTTTACAATTTGTCCATGCTTAGAAAAACTTGGCTATTGAGAGAGAGAGAGAGAGGGGGGGAGGGGGAGGGAGGAAGGAAGGAAGGAAGGAAGGAAGGAAGGAAGGAAGGAAGGAAGGAAGGAAGGAAGAAAGGAAGAAAGAAAGAAAGAAAGAAAGAAAGAAAGAAAGAAAGAAAGAAAGAAAGAAAGAAAGAAAGAAAAAGAAAGAAAGAGTGAAAGAAAGAAAGGAAGAAAGAAAAGGAAGGAAGAAAGAAAGAATAAAGAAAGGAAAGAAGGAAGGAAGTAAAGACAGAAGGAAAGAAGGAAAGAAAGAAAGACAGAAAGAAAGAAAGAAGAAGAAAGAAAGAAGAAAGAAGAAGAAAGAAAGAAAGAAGGAGGAGGGAGGGATGGATAGGAAGAGGAAGGAAGGAAGGAAGAGAGAGAGAGATTAGAGTACAAAGGAACTCAATCAACACAGGTTCTAATGACCCTTCTAGGAGGCTGCTTGTCCTCACCAAACACTGAGGATCAGTCCCCAACAGTGGCTTTAGAGTGGGTAGGGAACATTGGAAAGGGAAACTGCCCTGGAACTAATGTCCGTGGCAGGACTAGGAGTTAGTAGGGACATATGGTTAGTAACTGAGGGGAGGATAAATTAAATTCATTTACAAACGCAGTCAGTCGCGGGTTTGATGCGAGATATTTGTCTAAGCGGAGTTTTAAATTAAAAAACGGGAAAAACTGTTCCCATTGCACCTAAAAAAAACGAAGCCCATTATATTTTGGCCCACAATTTTTCAAATTCAGTGAGTTAAAACTCGATTGAACCTTAATTTTAAGATTTACCAATTTTTGCAACGTTTCCCCGCGTGTAATTAGATTGGTTGATAGTGAAGTACTTACTACAGTTCATATTGTCGATGCCTTTGATGAATTTGAACATTTGAATTAAGTCACCTCTTAATCTGCGCTGGGCTAAAGGAAATAGATTTAATATTCTAAGACGCTCTTCGTATGGTTTGTTCTTTAGGCTAGGTATCATTTTGGTAACTCTACGTTGAACTCGTTCTAGCTTGTTTATGTCTTTTTGGTAATAAGGGCACCAGCATTGAACGCAGTATTCCAGAGAGGGCGGACTAAGGAATTGTAAAGGGTTAGGATAAGTCTTTGGATTTATGCTCAAATGACCTGCCTATAAAGCCAATTATTTTGTTTGCCTTCTTAACAACTTCTGAACATTGTTGACTCGGTTTAGGTTACTCGATATTGTTACTCCCAGATCGGGTTATCTGTTTACATTCTTAAGGCTGAGTGCCATTCATCGAATAGTTTGCTTTCTCATTTAGGTATCCGATATGTAGTACTTTACATTTATCCGCATTGAAACTCATTTGCCAAATTTGGGCCCAATGTGACAATTTATCTAGATTGTGTTGCATATCGTCAACTTGATCTTTTGAGAGTACGCTATTTGCAATTTTTGTATCGTCAGCAAATTTTGAGATTGTACAGGTGAGACCCTCATCTATGTCGTTGATGTAAATTAGAAAGAGAATTGGTCCTAGTACCGATCCCTGGGGTACCCCGCTACTTACATTGGTCCATTTAGATGCCTTACCGTTTATGACTACTCTTTGCTTTCTGTCGCTGAGCCAATTTTCTATCCATTTCAACACCGTCTTGTATTCCATGCGCTTTTAGTTTTAGCAGTAAACGTTTGTGGGGAACTTTGTCAAAGGCCTTTTGAAAATCAAGGTATATAATATCTACAGCTTTACTCTCATCGTAGAGGTTGAGGATATCGTGGAAGAAGTCTAAGAGGTTTGTTAAACAGGAACGTTTTTTTACGAAAGCCATGTTGAGTATCTTTAAGTATGTTATTTTCCTCTAAGTGATTTACGAGTCTGTCTCTTATGACCGTTTCTAGATTTTACATACAACTGAGGTTAAGCTAATTGGACGATAGTTACTGGGTAGGGATTTGCTGCCTTTTTTTAATATCGGTGTTACATTGGCTATCTTCCGCTGATCAGGCATAGTTCCAGACTGCAAGGATTTATTGAGTAGTAATGTCAGTGGTTTGGAGAGCTCACCCTTAGCTTCCTTTAGAACTCTAGGCGAGATTGTATCAGGTCCAGGCGTTTTTATTTAGGCGTGAATGTGTGAGTGAGTTTACAGTGTGCTTGTAACTTTTGGCTAGGTCAAAACTGGTTGATGTTAAATATGCCTCCCGGGGGGAAAAAAAAAAACAAAAAAAACACACACACACACACGGACATAGTAAAATAAAGTGATGTTAGTTTGAATTTCCCCATTATATGAGAAATGTACGGTCGCGCTAATAAGTCATGTCTCAGCTGTCATTACGTTTGGCTCGCTGTGTGCTGTATTAATGTCTGTCAGATGTTGAATAGGGTGGGTAAGTGTAGGAAAATGTTTGTGTATATCACTCGATATGAAGAAATGAAGCTTAGATATTGCTGATACCAATTATTGATCAAAACATACTTGGTGCCGAGCCATCACTTATTAGCGCGACTGTACTTTGACTAACTACTGATTTCCCCTGTAGGAATGGTCAGACGTAGGTTATATCAGATTGTCCTCCCCTTAATGACCTCACAGGGCCATCAAGTCAACACCTTTGCTGCCGCTAATGTTCGCCTTCACACCTGATAATCCTTTCTGTACGAGTCCGTAGTGTACCTGAACCCCCACCCCTCCCCGTCTCTCTCTCTCTCTCTCTCACACACACACACTTTCTATCTAACTATATATATATATATATATATATATATATATATATATATATATATATATATTTTTTTTTTTTTTATATAGGATATATATATATATATGTATATATATATATATATATATATATATATATATAATATATATATAATATATATATATATTTATATATATATAATTCTCTCTCTCTCTCTCTCACACACACACACACAACCGCTCGTCCACACACACACAGCCCGTAGCCTAGTAGGTAGAGCTCTCGTCTCACACACGAGGGGTCGGGGGTTCAATCCCCCGGCCGGGCGGAGACAAATTGGGCTTGTCTCCTTTCATGTGTTAGCCTCAGTTCACCTAGCTGTAAATAGGTACCTGGAATAAGTGGACGACGTTGTGACGTCCCATCTGGGGTTGGCAAAAATGGTACAAGGCGAGATGGGTATCATATGGTTCACCTAAGCTGATGGCTACCTAAGCCTTCGGGCGAGACGGTACCATCTATAGTGAGAATGGTACCATACAGATCCACCCTAAGCCTTCGTTTCCGATGTCGCCAATTGGCTAAAAATACAGACTACACACACATCCACAGCCATTCCAACGATACATATAACACCTACACATATAGGAGGCGGGAAATAACGAGCATGCTCACTCCCGCAATACAACTAGAGTAAGTACACACACTCACTCACTCACACTAACACACTATCTAATTATCTATCTATATATATACCTGTATATTTATCTCTCATTCTCTCTCTCAACCTCGCTCTCTCTCTCTCTCTATCTATATATGCATCTATCTATCTAGCTAGCTATCTATCTATCTATGTATCTATCAATATAATTATCTCTTCAGGTCACGTGACACCACTTACCCAGGTAACCACTTAACACCTGTTATAGGCGTTGATTGGGATACCTGCGCGGATTAAAGTCGCAATAAAACCATAACATCTCGAATATCTCGCGAGCATTTCTCTTAGATACTGATAAATGTTTAAATAAGTGTATACAGACTAGATATAATTAAGTAAAACCCCCGTTCTTAACATTAATCCTCCATAACAAACCCCAATGTACTTGAATACTGCGTTCAATCCTGGTGCCCTTATTACCAAAAAAGATATAGACAAGCTAGAACGAGTTCAACGTAGAGTTACCAAAATGATACCTAGCCTAAAGAACAAACCATACTAGGAGCGTCTTAGAGAATTAAATCTATTTCCTTTAACCCAGCGCAGATTAAGAGGCGACTTAATTCAAGTGTTCAAAATCATCAAAGGCATCGACAATATGAACTGTAGTAAGTATTTCACTATCGACCAATCTAATTACACGCGGGGAAACGGTTGCAAAATTATTGGTAAATCTTTTAACTCACACGAAGCTAAGAATTTCTTCTTCAATCGAGTTGCCAACTTATGGAATGGGCTTCCCCACGATGTCATAGACTGCAGCACCGTTGATTCATTTAAACTTCGCCTAGACAAATATCTCGCATCAAACCCGCGACTGACTGCGTTTGTAAATGAATAACTTTATTTTATCCTCCCCTCAGTTACTAACCCATCTGTCCCCTACTAACTTCCTAATCCTGCCACGGACATTAGTTCCAGGGCAGTAGTTCCCTTTCCAATGTTCCCTTACCCACTCTAAACCACTGTTTGGACACTTGATCCTCAGTGTTTTGGAGGAAAAGCTGCCTAGAAGGGTCACTAGACCTGTTGTTGCTTGATTTACTTTGTACTCCTTTGAATACACCAATGAAAGCATACGATCCTCCCGGGATTCGAACTCGGGACACCACACCAAGATCATAAGCATCTAATCCATTACACCACCAACGCAGTTAAGGGGAGGTTTCCACTTGAGGGATTTTTTTCTTGACTCATTTCTCCCTCATGTATAGCCCCATTGCTTTTCTATTTTTAAGACGTTCGCCCCATTATTTTGACGATTTTAAGAACTTTCGACCCATTTCTGTCAATTTTAAGACCTTTCGTGCCATTTAGTCGATTTT
This sequence comes from Paralithodes platypus, assembly GCA_032716605.1. Lineage (NCBI taxonomy): Eukaryota > Metazoa > Arthropoda > Malacostraca > Decapoda > Lithodidae > Paralithodes > Paralithodes platypus. Next base: position 40,177,182 of record CM064545.1, on the reverse strand, counting down.
TATCCTGGCGAGCGATAGCGAGCCTGTAATTTAAGAGGAACCGGCCTTCAGCCGGGACATTTTTCTACCGAAAAATTTACAAATTTATCTTGAAAGGGGCTCAAGGGGGTGTAATTTTAAGCTTGATGGATATCCAAAGACCAAACTAAAAACCTCCCCTTAAAGGTTGAGTACACGATCACGATTAATATCCATTTTCGAATTTTGGATATCAATCTAATCCTGTATTCAGACCCAACTGCATTATGGACAGCCTGTACATTGTTTCAGTGAGAGGAAAGACAATGCATACCAGACATGTTCAATGGGGGGGTATGGACATAATGTAACCTCTTCAGGATCTAATACGCGTTTCATTTCTATGGTATGGCTTCTGCTAGACGACTATATTGATGGTTATATGGAATTCAAATGTAAAACCTGCCAACTAAACGAACCAACACTTGGACCCAGACTGGGAAAATGTGTTCAATCTGGTCCAAAGAGGAAGGACAGCATTTGAGAATAAGACTGTTAGTTTACACAAATTTAGTTATTAGTTATAATAATTCTCTCTCTCTCTCTCTCTCTCTCTCTCTCTCTCTCTCTCTCTCTCTCTCTCTCTCTCTCTCTCTCTCTCTCTCTCTCTCTCTCTCCCTCCTCTCTCTCTCTCTCTCTCTCTTCTCTCTATCAAAATATCTCATCTTCTCGGATCTCATTGTCTGCATCTCAGTCCCATCATCTCTCTCTCTCCGTCGTGTGTGTTGCGACATATTACGCCGATATACTAGGTAGCAAGGCCAAAGCGAGTAATTACAGACCAATTAGTCTAACTTCAATTGTAGGAAAAATCATGGAAAAAATCCTTAGAGATAAGATAGTAGATTACCTCGAATCAAACAACCTAATCAAAAATAGTCAACACGGCTTTAGATCAAATAAGTCTTGCCTACCAAATTTGATTGAATTTTATAACAAACTATTCACATATAACTACATGACGAAATCACTAGATATAATCTTCTTGGACTTTCAAAAAGCTTTCGACAAGGTGCCTCACCGAAAACTATTGGCTAAACTGGAGAGGATAGTTATCAAAGGTGAAATTCATTCTTGGATAAAAAATTGGCTTACAGACAGAAGACAGAGAGTGGTGATAAATGGAGTGGAATCGGAGTGGGAGCCTGTCACTAGTGGAGTTCCACAGGGTTCAGTCCTTGGACCGGTCCTGTTTCTCATTTACATTAACGATATTGATGTAGGGGTAAACAACACCATTTCCAAATTCGCCGACGATACAAAAATAGGAAATACAGTCCTGAACGAAGATGATAGAAATGCGTTGCAATCTGATTTAAAGAAGATATCAGAGTGGTCGAAAAAATGGCAGATGCCCTTCAATGTCGATAAATGTCAGGTGCTGCAGGTTTGGTAGCAGAAATATGATATACAAATACGAAATGAATGGCAAACAAATAAAAACCGCAACGGTAGTAAAAGACCTAGGGGTAGTAATATCTGAAAACCTAAAAACTTCCGACCAATGCATAGCAGCTGCAAATAAGGCAAACATAGCATTGGGCTTTATTAAACGAAAATTTACATATAAACATGAAAACGTAATAGTGCCACTGTTCAAAAGTATGGTGAGGCCCCACCTTGAATATGGTGTGCAGTTCTGGTCACCTTATCCGTTCAAGGACATTGTAAGACTCGAGTCAGTACAGCGCTCTAATATGTATGTGTGTGCACTGTACACTGTGTACAGTATGTATATATATACTGTATATATATGTATGTATGTGTGTATCTATGTATGTGTATATGTGTGTGTATAGTATATATATAATTATATATATAGATATATAGATATATCATATATTATAATAGATATTACATATCTAATATGCTTATACAATATCTAGTTTGAGGGCCAAACTGCCTAGTAAGGACCTTGAGTCTGTTGTATCCTATGTAGTACTATATAGCTCTCTCTCTCCCCTCATCGCTCCATCTATCTCTCTCTCCTCTCTCCTCTCATCCTCTGTCCCCCTGTCTTTCTTCTGTGTCTGGCCTTCTGTCTCTCTCTCTCCCCTCTCTCTCATCTTCTCCCCTCCCATCTCTCCATCCTTCCTCTGGTCTGTCTCTTCGTCTGTACTCGTCTTCTTCTCGGTCTAGTCTCCCCGTCTGCCTCTCTCATCTGTCTCTCCTCCCTCTCTCTTTCTGTCTCTCTCCCTTCCATCTCTTTCCTCTCCGTCTGTCTCTCTCCTGGTCTCTGGTCTTACCTGTCCTCTCCCGTCTTGCTGGTGTTGTCCCTCATCTCTCTTCCTCTTCTCTCTCCCCTTCTGTCCTGTTCTCTCTCCCCCTCTCGTCTCCCCTCTCCCCCTGTGCTCTCTCTCCCCCTCCCTCTCTCGGCATCCCTCCCCTCTCTCTCTCTCCCCCCTCCTTTCTCTCCCCGCCTCTCTGCCCTCTTCTCCGCCTCTCTCTCTCCTCTCCTCTTCTCAACGCTCTCTCTCTGCTCTGGTCTCTCCTTCCTCTCTCTCTTCTCTCGTCCTCCTCTTCTCTCCCCTTCCTCTCTGTGTCTGTCGTCTCTCTCCGTCTCTCTCTCTCTCGTCTTGTTCTCTCTGTCCTCTCTGTTCTCTCTCTCCCAGTCTCTCTTCTCGTCCCTCCTCTTCTCTGTCCTCTCTGTCTCTCGTGTCTCACTCTCGGTCTCGTCTCTCTCTCTCTCTCTCTCTCTCTCTCTCTCTCTCTCTCTCTCTCTCTCTCTCTCTCTCATTAAAGGGTAAGTGTGATAAAGGAAGGAACAATAGGAGTGACACCCATTAAAGTAAATTACTCCAAACAAACAGGCTCATTTTCAGCCTACAGTAGGTCCTACATAGTAAATGCTAGTACCCCTTATAATGACAATGGTATTACATTTTGTTAAAGTTGTTTATTTAGTTATTTGTTTTATATATTTCTACTTAACGATTGTTGAATAATTAGCGTGATGCCTAGTCTGTGTGTGTGTGAGATATACTGTATACTGTATATATATATATATATATATATATATATATAGAGAGAGAGAGAGAGAGAGAAGAAGGGGAAAAATAGGAGAATGAGAGGCGGGCGGGGGAGGGGAGAGAGTGATGATTGCGTGAGTACAAAGGAGTACAAAGGAAATCAAGCAACAACAATCTAGTGACCCTTCTAGTTGCTTGTCCTCCAAAAAACAACACTGAGGATCAAGTGTCCAAACAGTGGTTTAGGTGGGTAAGGAAAACATTGGAAAGGGAACTCACTACCCTTCTGCCCTGCCATAACGTTGGCCAGGACTAGGAAGTTAGTAGGGGACATATGGGTTAGTAACTGAGGGGAGGATAAATAGTGAGTGAGTGAGTGAGTGAGTGAGTGAGTGAGTGAGTGAGTGAGTGAGAGTGAGTGAGTGTGTGTTTCTGGAGAAGACATAACTAAGCTTAACTGAATAATTATGATAACTAATATACGAGAACATGTAATGAGGCACATAGATTAGTTCTAAACGTATCAAATGATTGTAAATAAACACTATAGGACACAGTAGGTGCCAATGAATGACTGTACAATAAACACTATAGGACACAGTAGGTGCCAATGCATTACTGTACAATAAACACTATAGGACACAGTAGGTGCCAATGCATTACTGTACAATAAACACTATAGGACACACAACATATGTGCAACTGCATTACTGTACCTCACCATTATAGGAACACAGTAGGTGCCAATGCCTGCTGTACAAAACACGTATACAACAGTAGGTGCCAATGCATTCCTGTACAAATTAAACACTATAGACACAGTAGGGGTCGCAATGCATTACTGTACAATAAACATTATAGGAGCAAACAACTAGGTGCCAATGCATTACTGTACAATAAACATTATAGGACACAGTAGGTGCCAATGAATGACTGTACAATAAACATTATAGGACACAGTAGGTGCCAATGCATTACTGTACAATAAACATTATAGGACACAGTAGGTGCCAATGCATTACTGTACAATAAACATTATAGGACACAGTAGGTGCCAATGCATTACTGTACAATAACACTATAGGACACAGTAGGTGCCAATGAATGACTGTACAATAAACACTATAGGACCCACAGGAGGTGCCAATGCATTACTGTACAATAAACACTATAGGACACAGTAGGTGCCAATGCATTACTGTACAATAAACACTATAGGACACAGTAGGTGCCAATGCATTACTGTACAATAAACACTATAGGACACAGTAGGTGCCAATGCATTACTGTACAATAAACACTATAGGACACAGTAGGTCCAATTCAAATTACTGTACAATAACACTATAGACACAGTAGGTGGCCAATGCATTACTGTACAATACCCACTATAGGACACTAGTAGGTGCCAATTCATTACTGTACAATAAAATATAGGACACAGTAGGTGCCAATGCATTACTGTACAATAAACACTATAGGACACAGTAGGTGCCAATGCATTACTGTACAATAAACAGAGATATATTCCCAAGTGACATCGACACAATAGGTGGACAAATAAGACCGTAAAGAACAAAGCGTCTCGTATGTCCCCCAAAACCCCATTGTATTAGGAAGTATTAAGGGGGCTGCTTTTTGCTATTTCTGTCCTTTTCTCACTTGCTATGGCTTGTATCCATTCGGCCCCATTCAGCCAACTATTTTAAGACGTTTATCCCCATCTAGGTGTCGATATTCTTCCTCGCGAGCGAAAGCGAGCCAGCATTATATGAAGAAATCCGGCTTTGCCGGAGACATTTTTCTAATCCAAAATGTATAAATTTAGCCTGCTGTCAAACAAAAATAAAAAATATGCTGGCTCGCTACCGCTCACCAGTAAAAAATTGATAAACGTCTTAAAATAGTAGGCTGAATGGGGCCAAATGGATACAAGCCAGAGAAAGATAGAAAAGGACAGAACAAAAACAGGTCACACACCCCCTTAACAAGTTATACAGCGGTAATTGAATCAGAAAAACTAATTGTGAAGCGGTACGGGACAGTAGTAGTGAAGCGGTACGGGACAGTAGTAGTGAAGCGGTACGGGACAGTAGTAGTGAAGCGGTAGGGGACAATAGTAGTGAGCTTTACGGGACAGTAGTAAGTGATCGGTAACGGGAAAATTAGTAGTGAGGGCGGTAACGGGACAGTAGTAGTGAAGTCGGTACGGGACAGTAGTAGTGAAGCGGTACGGTACAGTAAGTAGTGAATCGGTTACGGGACAATAGTAGTGAGGCGGTACGGGACAGTAGTAGTGAAGCGGTACGGGACAGTAGTAGTGAAGCGGTACGGGACAGTAGTAGTGAAGCGGTACGGGACAGTAGTAGTGAAGCGGTACGGGACAATAGTAGTGAGGCGGTACGGGACATTACAGTATGGAAGCGGTACGCGGGACAAATAGTAGTGAGGCGGGTACGGGACAGTAGTAGTGAAGTCGGTACGGGACAGTAGTAGTGAAGCGGTACGGGACAGTAGTAGTGAAGCGGTACGGGACAATAGTAGTGAGGCGGTACGGGACAGTAGTAGTGAAGCGGTACGGGACAGTAGTAGTGAAGCGGTACGGGACAGTAGTAGTGAAGCGGGGTACGTACGGACAGTAGTAGTGAAAGCGGTACGGGACAGTAGTAGTGAAGCGGGTACCGGGACAGTAGATAGTGAAGCGGTACGGGACAGTTATCAGTTAAGGCGGTACGGGACAGTAGTAGTGAAGCGGTACGACGGGACAGGGAGTATTGAAGGGCGGTAACGTGGACAGTAGTAGTGAAGCGGTACGGGACAATAGTAGTGAGGCGGTACGGGACAGTAGTAGTGAAGCGGTACGGGACAGTAGTAGTGAAGCGGTACGGGACAGTAGTAGTGAAGCGGTACGGGACAGTAGTAGTGAGAGCCTTGGATATCTTTTTTGTCATTTATTTATTATTTTTTTTTTTTTTTCTTCTAGTTTTCCCTTCCACCCCCCTCTCCCCCCCCCTCATCCCTTTTTCCCTCCCTAGACCTCCATTAAACTTTAAAAAAAAACACCCCTGGATCCCCTTTTAAGATATATTTGTATATTTTTCGGTAGAAAAATGTCCTGGCCGAAGGCCGGTTTTTCTGGATAAAATTGATACCTAAATGGCACGAAAGATCTTTATATTGACAAGGAAATGGGGCGAAAGGTATTAAAATCGCCAAACTAATATGCCGAACGTCATAAAAAACTAATTGGGGCTAAACA
>CM064545.1:40169112-40170836 GCA_032716605.1 Paralithodes platypus | reverse complement strand
CGGTACAGGCAAAACATTAAGTCCTGCTCCAACCTTCATTTTCTTTAACCCCGTCTTTTTAACTATATTCTAACTAATATTTAACAATTTTCTTCAGTTTAAAAAGGGCCTCCAGCAATCAACAGGCTTCGAACTATCTTACTTGACTCTTTTGACTACAACATATCCTTATTAAACTGCATAGTATCGTCTAAATATAGCTAGAATGAAATGAAAAAAACGTCGCCGGTATAGAAGGGGTTAATGTATTCATAAGTTTTAATGAAAGAACATAAGAAAACGGGAGTCTGCAGAAAGCCTATTGGCCCACACAAGGCAGATTCCTTTCACACCATAATACAAAAGAATAAGCAAGGGCAATACCAAGTCTACAAAATACAGTACCCGTAGGAATAGCACCCCCATCACTGCTATCCACAACCAACCCATCACCATAACCACAACCACAACATTAATAACCATCATCAGGACAGCAATATCATCAATAATCGTATCCATCATATCATAACTACAAACACCACCAGTCACTATGCCAAATCATCAAAGTTAATTTAGTTATGTCCACAAGAGCTAGAACTACAACCATATCCACCACAACGCATTTACAACTACAACCACAGCCACCAACATTTAATTAATGTCCACCATCACTATCACAACTACAACCATAACCATCACAACACATTCACAACTACAACTATACCCACTACCACAGCCACTATATCATTATCATAAAAGTTATTTAGTGTTCACAACCACAACTACAACCACAACTACAACCATAACCACCACAACACCCACATAAACTATTACCACCTCCATTAACACCACCACCACCACTAACACCCATCACCATCTCCACCACCACTTTCAACACTAACACCATCACCACCACCTACAGTACACCCCTACCTACACCAACACCACCTCCACAACAGCACCACCACCAGCCGGCCACTTAACATTCACGGACCACGATCAAACGCTAAATTAATTACTGGCTAAAATTTGACGGATTTCCTCCTCGCACAAAAACACGAGTCCCCAAAGCCCCCCTCCCCCTCCCCCCAGTGTCCAATAACCCCCACCCCAATCCAACCCCCTCACGCTTGCTTTATTCTGGTATTCCTCTATAAAATATAAATCATCGCTTCGTTGGTCTCTCTCTCTCTCTCTCTCTCTTATAATCCTGACCCCCCCCCCCTTCCCCTCTCATAAACCTCTTTCACTCAAACCCAACTCCCATCACAAGCTCATCACAATCCTAACCACTTCACCACAACCCCCACTCCTACAACCATATTACAACAACCTCATCACATCCCCGTCAGTCGCAACACATCTCAACCCTCACTACAACCTCCCTACAATCGACAAACCCTCCCCCACTATTTAATCGAGTGTTTCCCTCTCATAAAAGTTCACAATCCCTCCCATCAATAGCAACAAACATTCTGCAATTTCATCACAACCATCACCCATAACCAATTTAGGCATTTTCTTTTCAACATCACCACAATATCACGACAATCTCATCAGAACCCTCCACCATCTATAACTAATTTAGGAATCTTCTCTTCAACATCACCACAATATCACGACAATTTCATCACAATCACGTCAATCTCATCACAATCACGACAATCTCATCACAACCCCCACCATCAACCACAACAGCTCTCCCCTACCATAACCAATTTACCCCAAGCTTTAAGGGGAGATGG
>CM064545.1:40119112-40159112 GCA_032716605.1 Paralithodes platypus | reverse complement strand
CTTAAAATTGCAGGCTCGCTATTGCTCGACAGGATAATATCGACACCTAAATGCCACGAAAGGTCTTAAATTTGACAACGTAATGGGGCGAAAGGTGTTAAAATCGCCAAACTAATGGGCCGAACGTCTTATAATCTCAAAACTAATGGGGCTAAACATTAGGGAGAAGGGGGTCCATAAAAACGGTCTGCCTCCCCTTAACCTGATATATGGAGACATGACTCATTTCTAAATATATGTAGTCTTTGTATAATCATTTTGACCTTAACTTCACTGTATGTCAAGTAAGCGAGTAAGGCAGGGAGGGTAATAGAAAATGGTATATGAGTGCAAGGGAACACTAAATTAATATTAAAATCAAAGGATGTGAGGGTAAACAGGGGAATAGTGTGTGCGTGTGTGTGTGTGTGTGTGTGTGTGTGTGTGTGTGTGTGTGTGTGTGTGTGTGTGTGTGTGTGTGTGAGCGAGAGAGATAGCGTGAGAGTGAATGAGTGTGTGAGAGAGTGAGGGAGAGATTTGTAGAACTAGACAGAGGCTTTACAGCAGCTAGATCAATGTGTGATAGTGTGAGAGAGAGAGAGAGAGAGAGAGAGAGAGAGAGAGAGAGAGAGAGAGAGAGAGAGAGAGAGAGAGAGAGAGAGAGAGAGAGAGAGGGAGAGAGAGAGAGAGTGTGTTTGTGTGTGTGACAAAAGATAAAAAAAGAACAGCGTACAACAGACAGTCAGGGTTAAGAAACGTGAGTGTGACTACAACAGAGTAATGTTATCACACCCACACCCACACCCACATAAATAACCCCCCTTCCATGATGATATACCCCCCCTCCCACACACCAACACACACACAAACAACCCCCCTTCCTCACATACACCCCTCCCACACACCAACACACGCCCACACAGACACACACACACGCCCACACAGACAAACACACACGCTGAGAGTAACCAAATCCATACGTTGGCTTCGATCATTCCCGGAAGGCCACAACGCGACCCGGGTCTAGTACAGCGCCCGGGGTCCCTCATATACAAGGGTTACGGTACAGCCTTGCTTATAACGTAATAACAATGGAATTACGGGGTGTCGAGCTGGTGGGGGTGATGGTGGTAATGGTAGCTCTTGCTGACTGTGATTGTGGTGGTGGGCAAGAGAGTGGTGTTGGTGGTGGTAGAGTGGTGGTGATTGTGGTGGTGGGAAAGAAAGTTGTGTTGGTGGCGGGGGTGATGGTCGTAATGGTAGTTCTTGCTGACTGTGATTGTGGTGGTGGGAAAGAGTGGTGTTGGTGGTGGTGGTGACGGTGGTGGTGGTGGTGGTGGAGCTTGTGATTATGGTGGTGGGAAAGAGTGGTGTTGGTTGTGGTGGTGGTGGCGGTGGTGGAGCTTGTGATTATGGTGGTGGGAAAGAGAGTGGCGTTGGTGTTGGTGGTGGTGGTGGTGGTGGTGGTGGTGGTGGTGGTGGCGGTGGTGGTGGCGGTGGTGGAGCTTGTGATTATGGTGGTGGGAAAAGAAAGTGGTGTTGATGGTGGTGGAGTGGTGGTGATAGTGGTAATAGTGGTGGTGATGGTAGTAGCTGTGGCCATGGCGGAGGTAAAATGTGTAATGGATTTTTGTTTCTATTTTTTAGTAGTGGCATTGAGGATTGTGGTAGTGGCATTAACCCTTTCGCTGCGGGTGACATTCTGGAACGTCCTGGCAATTTACAGCAATTTCCAGGCTTCAAAAACCTGTAAAAACCGTAAAAATCGAGTGTCAGTGGGCGGGAGCGTGAGGGGCCCACTTCCGTTCCTCAGAGCAGCGAGCGGCCCACTGAGGTAGACTGTGTCTCGCGCGGGTCTCTCACTGCCTCTCACAACAGTGTTGCCAAGCGAGCGAGTGCTAACAAATAGCGGGTTTCCCGCGTTTCTATGGCACCGCTGCGGGTGAACCAGACTACGTACGAGGCCCGTTCTGGTCTCATTTTGAAGCTATATTCGCCTAGTTTTCGGCAGAATACAGCTCATTTAATGCAGATGCTTGATTCATCATTCAGGAGTGCCTGAATATGCCCTAAATAGCCCAAAACAGCCCTCAGCCAAAGAGTTAATAGTGGTGGTGGAAGTGCTAGTGGTATACTGTAGGTGTGAGATGATTAAGGAGTAGTTGTTGGTAATAATAATAATAATAATAATAATAATAATAATAATAATAATAATAATAATAATAATAAAAAAAGGCAAGATATTTACACTATTGAAATGTTTGCGGACACACTGTAATGCAAGTGATGGTCGCTCTTCTGTAAATATAAAATGGTATACTTATGAATGGGAAAGAAGTGGGGCCTTCTAATACAAAATATATATAGAGTATATAATATTATACAGCATAGGCCTATTGTATAAGTACTTGGTAGTGAAGGTGATTTTTGTGTTGGCAATTGTGTTTCTAGTATTCCAGGTGCTTAAAATGATGGATATGATGGAGATATTTTTCGACGAATGTGTGTGTGCTTGTGATAGTGGTAGTGTTAAATTATATACAGTATGTGACGAATTGCTGATGTTAGTGGTGGTGACGATAGCAGTGGTGGTAGTGGCAGAAATTATAGAGTAGCAGGTGATAGTAGTGATGAATGTAATTAAGGTGTTTGTAGGATTAATAATTATATGGTTGTTATCGCCTACAATACCGGTGACGTCCTTTCAATTATACTCTAGAGACCATTAGACGATTCTATTCAGCTTAACAAGGACGTTTACCTTATTAAAAGACTACAGCATATCTCAATTTATCCTTTTAGCTTTCATATATCTTGTCTAAGCTTTATCAAATCGTCTAAATGTAGCTAGAATACAATATAACACACGTCGCTGGTACTGAAAGGGTTAAAGTGATGTTACGAAGGGAACGTATTGTAGGTGATAGTAATAGTGGTTATGATAGCAGTGGTGGTAGTAGTGGCAGTTTATGTAGTGTACGAGGTGATAATAGTGATGAATATAATTTACGTGTTTGTAGGCTTAACCCATTCATTACCGGTGACGTATTTTAGATTTGATTTCACCTACATTTAGAAGATTTTATGAAGCTTAGGAAGGATATATGGTAGCTAAAAGAAATAATTGAGGTAGTCTTTGGCCTTTTAATCGGTAGACGTACTTCCTAAGCTGAATTATATCGTACAGTAGTTGTCAGAATATTATGAAAAGGACGTCATCGTTAATGAAGGGGTTAACATGGGCTTGTGGCAGTGGTGGTGGTGGTGGTGGTGGTGGTGGTAGCAAGTGATAATGGTGATGAATGTAATTAAGGTGTTTGTAGGCTTAATTGGTATGTGGTTGTGGTAGTGATGGTGTGAAGGTATGCAGGTTACGTATTGGTAGTGGTGGCAACGTTAACAGTGGTAGTGGTGGTAGTAGTGGCAGTGATTGTAGTTATGAATGTATTTAAGGTGTGTGTAGGCTTAATAAGTATGTGGTTGTGGTAGTGATGGTGTGAAGGTATGCAGGTTACGTATTGGTAGTGGTGGCGACGTTAGCAGTGATGGTAGTGGTGGTGGTAGTGGTGATTGTGGTGTAGCAAGTGATAATGGTGATGAATGTGATTGCTATGGTACTGTTCTCCACGCCTATCTCCTTCCTACGCCATATTGCTTTCTTTCATCACACTTCTTTGGTATTCACACACACACACCTACACACCATTTCCATGCACCACGCTATTCCATTTCAACCCAAGCTACCCCCATTGTATCGTGGTATTTATTCTCTCTCTCTCTCTCTCTCTCTCTCTCTCTCTCTCTCTCTCTCTCTCTCTTCGATTCTTTCCGTCTCTTCTGCCTTTCTTTTATCTTCCAACACTCCTTCACTGCATCACCTTTCAACTACACTCTTGCCCAATACGTGTTTCTATTCATTTACCTCTCCCATATTCCATTCCTCTTCTTCTATTCATATCACTACTTCCTTTCCTCTTCATCACTCCATTAATCCACAACTCATCACCTATTTTCACCTCTCTCCACCTATCCACCATTCTTCTCCACCTCTCACTCCCCTTATCCTCTCCACCTCTCCCCCCCCCTCTTCACTTACCCACCACACTTCTCCACCTCTCCTCCCTTTCCACCACACTTCTTCACCACTCCCTCCCCCTCTTCACCTACCCACCACACTTCTCCACCCGCCTCCCTTTCCACCACACTTCTCCACCACTCCCTCCCCCTCTTCACCTACCCACCACACTTCTCCACCCCCTCCCTTTCCACCACACTGCTCCACCTCTCCCCCCCCCCTCTTCACTTACCCACCACACTTCTCCACCTCTCCTCCCTTTCCACCACACTTCTCCACCACTCCCTCCCCCTCTTCACCTACCCACCACACCTCTCCACCCCCCTCCCTTTCCACCACTCCCTCCCCTCTTCACCTAGCCACCACACTTCTCCACCCGCCTCCCTTTCCACCACACTACCCACCACTCCCCTCCCCTCTTCACCTACCCACCACACTTCTCCACCCGCCTCCCTTTCCACCACACTACTCCACCACTCCCTCCCCCTCTTCACCTACCCACCACACTTCTCCACCCGCCTCCCTTTCCACCACTCCCTCCCCCTCTTCACCTAGCCACCACACTTCTCCACCCGCCTCCCTTTCCACCACACTACTCCACCAGTCCCTCCCCCTCTTCACCTACCCACCACACTACTCCTCCCCCCTCCCTTTGCACCGCTCCCTCCCCCTCTACACCTACCCACCACACTTCTCCACCTCTCCTCCCTTTCCACCACACTTCTCCACCACTCCCTCCCCCTCTTCACCTACCCACCACACTTCTCCATCCGCCTCCCTTTCCACCACACTTCTCCACCACTCCCTCCCCCTCTTCACCTACCCACCACACTTCTCCACCCGCCTCCCTTTCCACCACACTTCTCCACCACTCCCTCCCCCTCTTCACCTACCCACCACACTTCTCCATCCGCCTCCCTTTCCACCACACTTCTCCACCACTCCCCCCACCAAACCAGTAGTGTGTGAGTGGTAGCGTGACTCTTACTTTGTTTACAAGGTACTGTGCTGGAATTGGGGGTATTGGGAATTCTTAGGTGTGGGTGGGTGTGTGTGTGTGTGTGTGTGTGTGTGTGTGTGTGTGTGTGTGTGTATGAGAGAGAGAGTGTGTATCGTATATATATATATATATATATACACACACAATATTATTATCAGTATTGTTGTTATCAATACTATTTCATCATCGTCATCACAAAATAAAGTTGATATCATTGTAACAAAACATAAATAATAGTGTTGATATCATTGTAACAAAACATAAATAATAAAGTTGATATCATTGTAACAAAACATAAATAATATATACAACTGTAAATAAAACAAAGACTAATCTGGCCCAATGAGCTTGTGAACCAACAATTAGGTTCCATTGGGGCCACTGTTTTGTTCCCTACATATATAGTATTACCGTCATCAGAGAGCTATTCAGAGGGGTAGATACTGTAGATAGATAGACACAGGGAGGGGTAAAAATGATAGATAGATAGATAGATAGATATAGACATATAGATACATAGATAGATAATAATACAAACAAACGTACACAGTATACATAAAGTATATATATATATATATATATATATATTATATATATATATATATAGATATATATATATATATATATATATATATATATGGATGGAAGTGAGTCAATAGGATAGAACCACGATAAATAGAGACACACATTTAAATAAAGCGATAGATAGAGGTGTAGACACATAGATAGAGAGTAGGTCGACGGACAGAAGAGGACCGGAATATAATTAGAAATGTGAATATGAAATTAATATGCATGGGGATACGTCTCCCTGTGTGCGTGTGTGTGTGTGTGTGTGTGTGTGTGTGTGTGTGTGTGTGTGTGTGTGTGTGTGTGTGTGTGTGTATCTGTATATCTATCTATTTATCTACCTATCTATTTATCTATCTGTCTCTCTGTCAAATTATCTATCTATCTATCTATCTAGATCTATGATATGGGTTCTTCTACTTTCTCTTAAAATATATCACTCTCTCACTCTCACTCTCTCTCTCTCTCTCTCTCTCTCTCTCTCTCTCCCTCCCTCGCTCCCTCCCCCATCTCTCTCTCTCCCTCGTCGACAATTGGGCCGGAATAAGCCATTTGGTAGTCCGTTCAACGTCTACCGTAGTGCCTGGTCAGCGGCCTGTGCCATAGCGGGGTGCCATGGGTCTGCCATACTAGATAAAAGTTGGGGGAGAATGGGAGAGAGTGAGGGAGGGAACGAGTGTGTGATATGTGTGCGTAAGTGTTATATATATATATATATATATATATATATATATATATATATATATAGAGAGAGAGAGAGAGAGAGAGAGAGAGAGAGATTGTACGAAATGTTTTGTGTAATAACTTTATACCTATTTTAAAGCAGTTTATGATTCCATTTTTAAAGACTGATTGTTTGGTTCTCTGCATGCTTAATTCATGTTGTTGTTGTTGTTGCTGTTCCCCAAGCTGCCTGGCCGAACAGCCCCAAGGCCCCGAGCAGGCCAAGGCCATAACCGTGCGCCCCCACAGAACCCTCACTGCCGACCACAATAAAGCCTGGGTGACCGAAGCCACTCCATGGCGGGGAGCTGAGGAGGGTGCGGAAACGCCCAGGAAACCAAAGCCCCACCCAGGGCCCTGTGCCCCTCAGCAATTATGAAGAGAAAGTTGAGGGGCAAAGGAAAAAAATGTGACGCTTTGGCTTCCAATCTAGGTAGACTGGGAGGTCAATCCACGGAAGAGACGCAGTCACTTGAGATCTAGAAAATATAAAAGTAAAAGGAACAGTCAGAGTAAGCTATGGATATGGCAGAGATCGCTCAGTTCTCACTCTGATAGACCTGCCCATCACCAGTGCTTAATTGATTGATTGTTTACACGTTTGATAGCATTTTTGATTGTCTATGTTTACCTCTAGGCCTTGTATTAATGTTTACATAAGTGTCAGCCTTATTGCTTGTGTGCTTACTTCAACGACTTGCTTGGGTTAAATAATGTAGTTTGTTGTAATCTACCTGGGGATTATGACCTCCCTCTCTCTCTCTCCCCCTCCCCCCCCCCCCCCACCACCCCCCCCCCCACCCCCCCCCCCCCCCCCCCCCCCCCCCCCCCCCCCCCCCACCCCCCCCCCCCCCCCCCCCCCCCCCCCCCCCCCCCCCCCCCCCCCCCCCCCCCCCCCACCCCCCCCCCCCCCCTCTCTCTCTCTCTCTCTCTTTCTCTCTCACCTACTTACACAACAATAGCGCCATAATACGATAATTGTTCAAAGTAATGCCTCTTAAGTCTTCATCCATTTATGCCAATGATTATTACTATTTTCTATTTGAGTTTACCGTCCAACAAAAGCGGTATTATCTTCTGCTCTTGGTTGTACAGTTGGGCCCAAGATATCCTGTCACCCCACGTCATATACAAACTGCTCATCAGAGTACTATTCTATCTTTACGGATTTTTTTTGTTTTTGTATATTTAACTCACTCTCACTCCATCTCTCTGTCTCTCTCTCTCTCTCTCTCTCTCTCTCTCTCTATATATATATATATATATATATATATATATATATATATATATATATATATATATATATATATATTATACAAATATATATATATATATATTTTTTTTTTCAGGGGAAACGTTACATACACACACACCGGCTGAGCTACGGGTGACCCCCCCCCCCCCCCTACGGCAACTCAACCGATGGCAACCGATAAGGCGCCATATAAATCTCCCGGCAACACTCAGAGGTGCCATACATCACTGTGCCAGAGGGGGGGGGGGGTAACAGGGTGCCAAGGGGGTCCAGAACGAACACAAACAACGAAGATGAACCGGATACAGTCATCTATAGTCTGTTCATTTTCTGCTGACGGTGAATTGAATCTCTTAACAGGTGATTTCTTGATACGTAATAGATAAATATGAAACAACTGCCAAGAATAATCTATTACAGTACAACGAAGAACAAGATACATCAACTAAGAACATAAAGCATAGCCATTTCCAAACGCCCATTCCTTATGTGTCACATACTCAAGGATACAACTAAG
This sequence comes from Paralithodes platypus, assembly GCA_032716605.1. NCBI lineage: Eukaryota > Metazoa > Arthropoda > Malacostraca > Decapoda > Lithodidae > Paralithodes > Paralithodes platypus. Next base: position 40,150,993 of record CM064545.1, on the reverse strand, counting down.
ACTTATATAACATCAAATCTCTGGTATGTAAGATGGTGGATATACTGCAAAGAAATTGGGATAACACTAAAAATAGGGCTCATTACTTTCATTGATTTCATTAGTTAGATATATTTGTGAATTAATTGGTGTGTTGGTGAAAACATATATGACTATGACTACAAGATGGCGCGGGTGTACTGTAAAGAGGTTGTCATAAGGCTTCCCTACAGACGGTGGTGCCAGGGAGGGGTGCCAATGTGAGGATAGTGATGATGGCACCGCCGTAGTAGCGCACGGATCTGTTATATGCAACCTAATTCTCAGCATTCGCACAGCCGGATTCATAAATTCTGTGGCAACCTTAAGGGGACAGTGCTTGGTTTTTGGTCTACATATGTATTTATTGATTTGTTTAGTTTCCTCGCTAGACTCCCTAGACCCCCTAGAATTATTCGTACATATTCACGTGTTTCCAGCTATGACTATAACATATTTAAAACCGGGTGGCATGAAACAACCTCAAGTGTTTCAAATACCCTGTGACTAACACTTGTTGTATTTAATGGAAATGTTGGGTTAATCTAACTCGCTATAGATTTCACACACATTACCATCAACATTCCCGGCGAACTCTTGTTTTTGACTGTACGGTGGCGCTAATAAGTCATGTCTCAGCTGTCTTTACGTTTGGTTCGCTCTGTGCGGTATTATTGTCTGTCAGATGTTGAATAGGTGGGTGAGTGTAGGAACATGTTGGTATATCTAACTCAAAAAGAGGAAATCGTGTGTAAATATGGTTGATACCAATTATTGATCAAAATATAATTGGTGTCGAGACATCACTTATTAGGCCGACTGTACGAATGGTTAGAAACGAGTTACGATAAACAATCTCGCGTGTAGGGTTGTCATATGCCAAGTGACGCCCGGGAGAGAGAGAGAGGAAGGTTATCGCACTATTTTTGCACTATTATTGGCACGGTTAATAAGACCCGCTACTAATAGATGCAAAATATATACTCGGAATAGCTGACTGAATTTAAATAAACACCATGTGAGACGCAGGGACCTCAAGGGAGCCCACCTCGCTTTTTGTTCTCTTACTCTCCCTCTCTCTTTGGCTTGTATCCATTCGGCCCCATTCAGCCTACTGTTTCAAGACGTTTACCCCCATCCAGGTGTCAATATTTTCCTGGCGAGCGGTAGCGAGCCAGCATATATATTTTTTGTTTTGAAAGCAAGCTAAATTTGTACATTTTTCGATAGAAAAATTTCTCCGGCGAAGCCGGATTTCTCCATACAATGCTGGCTCGCTATCGCTCGCCAGGAAGAAATCGACACCTGGATGGGGATAAACATCTTAAAACAGTTGGCTGAATGGGGTCGAATGGATACAAGCCAGAGAAAGAGAGAAAATGAGAGAAAGATAAAAAAGCAGGTGACCCCCCCCCCCTTAAATCAACACCATGTGAGACGCAGGGACCTTAACCCTTTCTGTACCGATGACATCCTTTTCATTATATGCTGGCAATTGTAGGACGGTTGTATTCAGGTTAGGAAGGACGTCTACCCATTAAAAGGTTACAAACTATCTCAATGGATCCTTTAACCTATCATATGTCCTTCCTAAGCTTCATAATATCTTCTAAATATAGTTGCAATTAATAAACAAAGAAGGGGTTAATATTAATACTAGTAGTTATTACAATTAAGTGTTATTTCTTCCAGAGCAAGTCACTAGCGCTCGAAACACTTTGGTACAGGTTATTACCCAGAATGGGACGTCATACAAACTACTATTAACACACTAGTAAATTATCCCCCAATAATTGAACAAATGAAAAGAAACACCTTATGAGGAAGAACAAGACTATCACTTGATTCAAACACCATATTATTTGTGCACAGTTAATTGATTGAAATTAAACTTCCTGAGTTAAGCACAATTATTTTTGGACAATTAATACGAGCTACTATTAATAGATTAAAAAGCAATACCCCTTAAAAGTTGAAACACTCGCATTGGTCACACATCACAATATTTGTTGCTATTAATACAACTCCAAATATTACTAAAATATCAAATAACCTTCGAAAATAGATGAAAGTGAGAAGCTAAGCGTGATAAAAGGCAAGGATATCAGCTTGACTCACATATTCTCACGCCAACATATTTATATTATTAATGGCACGCCTATAAGACTACTAATAGATTGAAGAATAAACCGCTCAAACGCTGACAACCTTTATATAAACAACCACACGAGAAGAAGCACCATTATCATTTGGCTCACACACACACACACTATGGTATTTATAATTTGTACTATTATTAGCACGGATTCAGGGGAGATATCCACTTGAGAGATTTTTTTCTTGACTCCTTTCTCCCTCATGTTTAGCCACATTGCTTTTCTAATTTTAAGACGTTCGCCCCATTATTTTGACGATTTTAAGAACTTTCGACCCATTTCTGTCAATTTTAAGACCTTTCGTGCTATGTAGGTGTCGATTTTATCCTGGCGAGCGATAGCGAGCCTGTAATATAAGAGGAACCGGCTTTCAGCCGGGACATTTTTCTACCGAAAAATGTACAAATTTATCTTGAAAGGGGGTTTAGGGGGAGTAATTTTAAGCTTGATGGAAGTCTAGGGAATCAACTAAAAACCTCCCCTTAAGGGAACCCACCTCGTTTTTTCTTTTCTCCCTCTCTCTCTCTCTCTGGGCTCCATTCAGCATACTGTTTTAACCCCTAATGTGCTACAAGTGCTGCTATTAGTAACTTTATAAAAACAAATGTAATTAATATATAACAAAAGTGTAAGCCTTGCGATGCATCAATATAACTAAGAACTAGAAACAGGTATTCTTTCCTTTCATAATATTTTGTTTGATTGTCCATAAAAAACGCCAATGGATGTACTTCACAATATTTGATTTTAATTTATGAGACGTTTATTTCTTCAATACCAATTATGATAAGTGATACTACTAAACAAACTAAAAAAAAAAATCAAAATCAAAATCAAACCGAACACGATCACATAATTGCAACGCCAATGGGGGGCCGGGAGGGGGGGCGTTGTAAAGGTCATCTCCTCGAACTATCACCAGACTACTAGCCAACTATTTTCTGACCACTATAACTACCACTAATAAAAATACCGCACCACAACTACAGCTACATCATCATCATCATCATCATTACATCCAAAGCGTATGCGGCTTTCTTAAATTGGAGAAGGAAAATTATTGTGAGAAATGCTTCTTATCACGCAATCGTTGGCGAGAGTGGGGTTAAAATGTGAAGTATGTTGAACCCATTTCCCTTCAGTGTGTGTGTGTGTGTGTGTGTGTGTGTGTGTGTGTGTGTGTGTGTGTGTGTGTGTGTGTGTGTGTGTGTGTGTGTGTGTGTGTGTGTGTGTGAGAGAGAGAGAGAGAGAGAGAGCACAACACTTCAGTATATATTATTCCTAGTTTAATTATATACTGCACAACCATATCATTTTCTCCATTCACAACCACCACCTTAAAAACGTTTCACCACCACACAATTTATCACTACATCACCATCTTCTAACAAACGTTTCTCCTAAATTTCAAACCAACGAATAATCAGCATGACAATCACACCAGATACACCACGAACCACCTCATCACCATACCAACACATTATTTACCACCACATTCACACCCCACCTTCTACCAGAACACGAGCACTCTAACGAATTTCTATCTAGATAACCACACCAACAGCCAACACCACACAAACCTACACCACACTACAAACAGGAGCACCACAGCAATCAAATTCCCTTCTCTCCACAGCACCACAACCACACAAACCTCTCCACTACACCAGCCTACACCACACTACAAATACGACTACCACACATTTCCACCCCAAACCCCCCTTCCTCCACCACAACCACACACAAACACACAAACCTTTCTCTACCACCACACAAGTCTACAACAAATCTCTCCTTCCACCACAAACACCACCACCATTTCCTCCACCACACCAACCACACGAACCTCTCCACACCAACCACAGCCACTACAAATATGACCACCATACCACCACCACCACCACTTCACACTCCTCCACTCCACCACCATCTCTCCACACCAACCACAGCCACTACAAATAGGACCACCAAACCACCACCACTTCACACTCCTCCACTCCACCACAGCCACCACCACCACCACCATCTCCTCCACCCCATCAACATCTCTCCACACCACCACAGCCACCTACAAATAGGACCACCATACCACCACCACTTCACACTCCTCCACTCCACCACAGCCACCACCACCACCATCTCCTCCACCCCATCAACCTCTCTCCACACCACCACAAATAGGACCACCATACCACCACCACTTCACACTCCTCCACTCCACCACAGCCACCACCACCATCTCCTCCACCCCATCAACATCTCTCCACACCACCACAGACCACCTACAAATAGGACCACCATACCACCACCACTTCACACTCTTCCACTCCACCACAGCCACCACCACCACCATCTCCTCCACCCCATCAACCTCCCTCCACACCACCACAGCCACCTACAAATAGGACCACCCAGCGCGACCCGGTAATAAACTTGTCGCCTCTTGCCATTATCAACCAGACCACAATGGGGATTATTTTTACCAGGAACTCCACACCACACGACATTTATATTAGTTCCTCCTCCCGAACTGTCTCTTCCGTTGGCGTTCGTCATTAGGTTAGACTTCAGTAAAAACAATCTACGTGAGGGCGCTACATATATTCAGAATGTAAGCATGGATGTTTGTGTGTTGCTACATATATTGAGAATTTGGTACGATTTTAGTTACTGGACACCTATTTGACAGGTACCGCCAACGATTTAATACATATTTGTTTTCGGTTTCCACGCATCCAACACCAAGCTACACCCTTTTCTGGTGTACGAAACACTAAAAAAGCAATGGCGACACTTTAAAAATGATAATATGAGACGAAATATAAAGACAACTCGGTTGCGTTCGTGGAAGTAGCGTCGCTTTGTTTACTTTACGCTCGGAGTGACTTCCCGGTCCCGCCGCCTTGGCGGTCCACTTCAAATGGCTAAGCTTATATAACCAGTTGTTGGGTCCCTTTTTTTATAAAGACTTGCGTTATAGGCCGTGGGATACAGGACAGGGGTGAATTATAATAATCGTCATATATGTGGCCAGCAGGGGGCAAGTAAAACAGCTGGCCGTCACCTCGAGCGTCCTGGGTAAACAAACCTCGACAATCCGAAGCGACGACGGACCCCCCCCCCCCCCCCCCCGCCGATTTTTGCCACAAACGCCCCGTTTTATTCTCGTCGAAAACCACATTTAAAATGTTATTATATCGTTTTCAATACTATTACCGGACCAGAAAAAGGTGTAGCTTGGTGTTGGATGCGTGGCAACCGAAAAAAAAATATGCATTAAATCCTCGGTGGTACCTGTCAAATAGGTGTCCAGTAACTAAAATCGTACCGAGAATTTTAAGTATTTATTTAAGCTTGTTATATATATTATGAATTTCAGTACATATTATGTTCGAAAGCTTGCAACATGGCCTACATGTATATACAGTAATTACACATTTTCGTGAAATTGCTACATACTGTACATGCAGAATGTCAGCAAATACAGTATATTCATTAGTTTGCTAATTATATGCACCGTTTCAGTTCATACGTTCACAAGTTTGTTAGTTATACAATAAATTAAAAACAATTACTTCGCTATATTATGTTCAGAATGTCAGCACATAGATTCGAAAATTTGCTACAAATATAGTCATATGTCTTCCTAAGTTTAATGGAGGAATTTCACAAAATAATTATATCGGTCACTTGACTTGAGATGCTAAGAAAAATTTGCTCGACAGTTCCGTGAAAAGTTCTGAGAAGTATGTTCATAATTTTGCAAGAGAAGTTTTTAAATGCATATAAATATAAACTCCAGCTGACAGAATGAATAAAACACCATTTGAGTGAGAGCACTTTATTACCTACCTACTGTATGTCTACTTATGTTGTATTCGCCACTCTGCTAGTGGCACCGAGAACATCGCCCTTTGTTGTTTGACAAAAACATGTTGCATATACTTCCTTCAGGACAGGGGAGTTTTAAGTGAAACGTCAATGAAATTATCCCCCTGAATAAATATATAAATCACAACCTCTAACTTATCAGCCAAAGCTCGAGTGTCTCTTGGGGAAGGGCTTACGTCTAGCTGACTGAACACATAATTGTATACAGAGTCCACTACATCGACAATTAAGATTAGCGTGATTTCTAGTGTCAAAGTACTTATAATTCTGAAAAGACAAACACGCTATCAAAACAGCACTATACTTATCATAAAGTCACAACATAGAATGCATCCAGCTACAATATAATTTACCACTGTTATAGGTTAACATTCATGAATTTATATGTGTGCAGTAAAGAATATACAGTATATGCTACCATATTTTGACTCATGAAACTGTTCACTATCACATTAACCTCGGTAACAGACAACACGGGGCTTTGGCCTCGAATTTATGCTTTTAAAATGAGCTTGAGCATTAACATCGTTTGTAGTTTGAGACTCATATTATTTGTAGCTAAGTGCCCATCCCGTAATAAAGGGTTAGTTAAAGAGTTCAGTTATGCCAGTCTATCAGTGCAGAGAGAGAGAGAGATAGAGAGAATGTGCATGTGTGTGTGAAAGAGTGAATGCGAGTATGTATTCCTTTTTACTACATCTAATATTCTCTCTCTCTCTCTCTCTCTCTCTCTCTCTCTCTCTCTCTCTCTCTCTCTCTCTCTCTCTCTCTCTCTCTCTCTCTCTCTCTCTCTCCAGACTGTCAACCCAAACATAAACAAAGGCAAAACACCCCTATCCTCTCTTTCTCCACCACCACCACCACATTCCCACAATAAGCAGCTGGGAGTCCGAGGGGCAGGTGGATGACGTCATCTTTGTTTACGTCAGAAGCCCCGCCCACTTGATGACGTCATGTAGCTCACGTGCTTAGGAGGAGGAAGGGAAGGGGGAGCAAGGGTGGTGGCTAAATCTTTACAGGTTAAATAATTCTCTGTCTTTACTAACTTTTATTTTCAACTTGGTATAATAATTCTGGGGAGTGGTGGGAAGAGTGTTTAAATGACGGTACTAAATATCATTTACGCTTTGAGTGGAAGATGTGGAACCTTTAGCCCTTTAATAATTTGTCTTTTACTTTCATATTCAGCATGTTCTAATAATTTTTAAGTTCGATAATTGGGTAACTAATGGGAATATAAGGTAAGGGCGGACATGGATGCAAACTAAGTCTAAATATTATATTTTCCTTTGCCAATCTTCGCTTCAACATGGTCTAATAATTTTAGGTGAGTAGTGTGTGTGTGTGTGTGTGTGTGTGTGTGTGTGTGTGTGTGTGTGTGTGTGTGTGTGTGTGTGTGTGGTGTGTATGAGAGAGAGAGAGAGAGAGAGAGAGAGAGAGAGAGAGAGAGAGAGAGAGAAAAATATTACGTGGTAATTTACAAGCTCACCTACGACATTTTGACCCTGCGACCTTTAACCATACGTCATGATCAAGGTCGAACTAATACTCAGAACGATAGCCCTTCAACCACACTCACTGGTTAATGTATATAATTCATGGTCCCGGCCACATCTTGTCGTGTGAGTAGAGAGTACAGGTTCGAATACTTAAGAAGGGTGTCGTTTCAATTTCCCTCGTTGTCTTTCAGTATATCATGGCGTATAAATTTTACCGTATTCTGGCTGTTATTAGACGATTTTATTAAATCTAGGAAGGATCTATGGGAGTCGACGGGTTATTTGGATAGCTACTGTATATGTCTTTCTTAAACTGTATACAATCACACAAGGATTCGGAGGGTTAATGGAGATCGAGTTTACCTCCTGAGTGTTAGAGGTCTATCCTAAGCTGTAAAATATCACCTATGATAACTAGAATGAAATGTAAAATGGCGTCACAAGTACTGAAGGGGTTAAGGCATTGTTCCTGTATTAATGTAAACTTTCGAGTAGGATTGCCTTTAGGTTTTAATGGGGTAGCATTGACGTCAGAGAGTTTCCGGTTCTATATTCTTTAGCACGGCTTAGCCCACATCGAACGAACAGCAGGTACAGTATTTCCATTGGACAGTAGCTAATATTAACCCTTTACTTATACCCTGCCGTATTTCTTCAAGGTGTTCTGACTATCATCAATCGATTTGTTTTTCCAGTTTATGAAAGGAAGTCAGAGTTAATGAGATATAATTTTCCCTTTTAATTCCTAAAGGGCCTTCCAACGCTGAGAAAAAACGTTTAATGTAAGTCATACAATGGTGTAAAAAGGCTTCCTATTACTCAAAGGGTTAAGTGGGTGGCACTGACGTCAGAGGGCTTACAGCTTTATGGTCTTTAACACGAGAGGTATTGCCTTGTCCACATTGCATGAAGACCAAGCTCAATAATTATAATTTGACGGTAGCTAATTTGATTACAGGCCAGCCCATTGAAGAAGTTAACCCCTTCAATAACATGACTCCTGTGTTTACTTTATAATAGTCACTGTTGACCTACCAGCAAACTATTTATTCAACTTATATAGGTTTTGCTAATTTCTGTCTACACTAGTTACTTCAAGACTATTTTAGAGGTTAATTTAATTGAGATTAGGAAGCACCAATCACTCATCATCTGAATTCTTGTGTGCTTTTTTTTTTTTTTTGGGGGGGGGGGGGCGAACTGTTATATGTGTTCTTCTCCTGTCACCTCTTTTTCCTTTCTCGTGTCGCTTGCTGATCCTCCCAACCCCTTGTGAGAGTAAGGGCTGGCTGACATTAATTGAGATAGTCTTCAACCCTCTGATTACTGCTGATCCTTCATATCCCGAGTAAAATAATTTGGCAGTAGCGTTGAATAAGTAAAGAAGTCCGAGTCTGGGTCTAAAAATACCAACCCGTATTACATAAGAGGAGGAACTTGGGAGGGACAATTATCGGTAAATTTCAGGGGTTAAGTAAGCGGGAAACACACGAACAATTTTTTCCGGCAACTATTATCCACAATTCCGGTCTGGCAGCTTTTAATTTAGCGTTCTATAATAATACATCTGCCTAAATGTATCTATCTTTAATCTAGCTCCCGATATCAATTAAATAAATGCCGCATAATGTGTCTCGAGAAAAAAGTTGCTCAGAGGAAATTGTCGAAGAATGCGCTCGTTTGACACTGGGTTAAAAGGGGTGAGGGAAGGGGAGGATGGGGGTGTTGTTATATATTGTGTACGTGATGGGAGTGGTTTATGTACACCAGCACAAGTATACACGGCAAAATCTGGCGTACACAGGAACCTAATAACACACACTCACACGCAACAAGCACCAACAGCCGTGTGGGCGAGAAGGGTTGAGGGCAAAAATCATCCATATCATCCTTCTTCTGATTATATAAAACACACACACACACATTCAGCACACACACACACACACACACACACACACACACACCCACACACACACACAGACTGAACATTCATACAGTATATTGAACATTTTATCTAGTTCAAAATTACTACACGCTATTATTGCTTACCCTTACATATAACCCCGATCCTACCGTTCCGTTCCCCTTTACCATAATTATACTTTGAAACATCCTCAGTATGATCAACCAACTATTGTGTTCTTGTTCTTGCTGTCCATTCTTCACAATCCGTGTATATGAACCATTTTAATATCGTCTTTATTCATACTATTTTTATCATTTTCCATTTACTGCTTACATGAAGTAACCTCGAAAAGATCAACCACCCAATCTGTTTTCGCTGTTGTTCATTCTTCATAGTCCCTTTGTGCTTACCCCCCCCCCTCCCCCCAACACCTCCGCAATCATGTAAATCCCTTGATAGTCTCTCAGGGGGGGAGGGGGGGGGGGGGGGGGAATAGTCGGAGCAACACAATCGCCAGGGATCACGCAATACAAACTCACACACACACACACACACACCGACTCCCACTTACCCACACTGACACATATCACACACACACACATATTTACATATTTACATACACATAAACCTCGTACACACAAAACATATACACACACTGCGCACAGGCACTTCACATGCGCAAACATATATGCTACGCGAACACAAACACACACACACACACACACACTACACAATAAACCCACATAAATCAAGATGAAGCAGTAATGAAGCTCTAGCGAATAATAGATGGACCAACGGATTTATAAGATGGAAGGCTAGACAAGGTGGATAGATTACCGAGCTACGCATAAATATAAGACGGATAGGATGAATAGCAGAATGGAAGGATAGATGGATACACTGTTGATGATATAGGATGAATAGCAGTATGGAAGGATAGATGGATACACTGTTGATGATTCTCGTATTTGCTAGATTGAAAAATAAATTATAATTATATACTATTCTGTTTAATTGTGTTTTGTTATTATTATGTACAGTTAGGCCATTATTACTCACCTATATGGAACCATCTATATATATATATTACAGTTGACAAAGTATTTTGAAGTGCAAGTTGAATATAAGTAAAGAAGAATGGCATGTGAATTAGGCAGGGTAGCTTAGGGTAGGTCTGAGGGATAGGTGGGTGGGGAGGGGATAGAGGAGAGGGGTAGTAGGTGGGGAAGGGGGATTGGGGGACGAATAGGTGGGAGGGTGAACATGTGGGAGAGGGGTGAGTAGGTGGGAGAGGGGAGAATAGGTAATAGAGGAGTGAATAGGTAGGAGAGGGGTGCGTAGGTAGGTGGGAGGGGTGGATCAGTGGCAGGGAGGAAAATAGGTAGAAGAAGTAAGTTATATAGGTGGGGGAGGGTGTGGGAGGGAAATAAGTGGGAGGGAGGAAAATAGGTGGGGGAAGTAAGTTACACAGGTGAGGGGAGGAACATGGGTGGGAGGGGGTAGGGGTGCATGGATGGGGGGGGGGGATAAAAGGGGGACAATATTGGGATGGGGATGGAGGTGGATTAGCTGGTAGGAGGGATGAGAGAGGAACAGGTATGAAATTGAAACATGATTGGTTGAACCCTAGGTCAACCAGGTATAAGCGAGTATACAGGATACAAACAAACAAACACGCACACACGCACACACACACACACACACACACATACTTACATACACACCCATAAACAACATATATACACACAATTACAGACACTCAAATGCAGTCCTACATCACACATCCATACTTGTTGTAAAAGTCTGAGCAAATAAACATAATGCAATTCAATTCAATTCAATACAATACAATACAGCATTCATACAATATACCCACAAAAAGCGAACATGCATTCACACATCAGAACAATCACACACACATACACGCATTCCCACGTCCACACCTAGACAAACACACCCACACACAAAACACATAAATTACACATGCGAACATCCACCTGTATACGTCAAAATGCTTCAAACACATCTAAAACAAACAACACTAAAAACTCTAATACTGTTCTTCATTATTGTGCATCCTAAAAAAAAAAAAAATCTCTAGTTATCCCCCTCACAATCTCGTTAAAGTAAATAAATATCTATATTTTAGTCTTCAAAGGTATTACGTTATCTGTTTATTACCGGTACTCACTCTCACTCACTCTCTCTCTCTCTCTCTCTCTCTCTCTCTCTCTCTCTCTCACACACACACACACACACACATTCACTCTCTCTCTCAATTGATTTACACCAAGCCAAGCCAGTCTCAAGGGAGCACATGTACTCACTCACTCTCTCTCTCTCTCTCTCTCTCTCTCTCTCTCTCTCTCTCTCTCTCTCACACACACACACACACACACACACATTCACTCTCTTTCTCAATTGATTTACACCAAGCCAAGCCAGTCTCAAGGGAGCTTTGAACATGTACTCCTGAGGTGATTGTCACAGTGAAAATTGTGGTGATGATGGTGCTCCTGAATGTGGTGATTGTCGCGGGTGGTTTTCTTATAGTGTGATTGTAGTAGCGGTGATTGTCTTGCTCATTGTGGTAGCATTTTGATTATTTTGTGATTTGTTTCGTGGTTGTGATGGTGAACGAATGGGGTGATTGTTTTCGGTCCTTGGTGATTCTCTGATAGTGATTGTTGTGGTTGTGATTGTCTTGCTCATTGTGGTGGCATTGTTGATTGTGTTTCGTGATTTTTGTCGTGGTTGTGATGGTGAAAAAATGCGGTGATTGTTTGCGATCCTTGGTGATTTTCCGATAGTGATTGGTAGTGATTGTCTTGCTCATTGTAGTGGCATTTTGATTGTGCTTTATGATCTTCGTTTTCGTAGTTGCGATGGTGAACATATGGGGTGATTGTTTTCGGTCCTTGGTGATTTTCTGATATTGATTGTGGTAATCTGATTGTTTTGATGGTTGTGGTGAATATATTGATTGTGAATGAGTGTAGTATATTCCGTCGACCCCATGTTATTTGTAATATATAATTGTTTTCAGTACCGGTAAAGTATGGTGAAATTACACGAGATCTATCCCTTGCCTTATTATTTATCTATCCCTTGCCTTATTATTTATGTTATTATGTATTAGGTACCTCTGGCCAGGCAACTTTTAAATTGAAATTGTATAAAAAAGTTGTCACTTCAATCTAGGTACAATACAGATAAACATAAATAAATAAATAAATAAATAATAATAACTGAAAACCCTCAAATAATGTCAGAGTAAATGAGCTGATTGAAAATCGCTCTTGTGATTTAGCCTAAATGATTATAGCATAAGTCCTATTTTAAGTTTAGTTATATTTACCTAATTTGCTATGCAACTATAAAATCCATATCACCAACCCACCAATTAACTTATAAATAAACATAATTAATGAAATAAATTAAATTAATTGTAAGACATGATTGCTCTTTTTATTAACATCGGTATCTACTTGTTCTGTTCTTTTGAATAACATCGGTATATAATTCGTGTAATTCTGATTCATATATAATTATATGCGTTCTATTAATGTCCAATGTTCGTGCGTGCCAGACATATTTTTGGCTATTTTATGTAACCAATTATATTTCGTAATTACCAATATTCACGTGAGTGTAGTCTGTGTAATTTATGCTGTTCAATGTACTTCCTGAGTCGTTTATTTTGATTTAGGCCTAATGAATGTAATTATTATATTTATTTTAATTATTCATTCGAGTAGTGTGTAATGAAGGTTTGTTTATATTGTATATTTTTCTTGTCATTCTCTTTCATTAGCCATCCGTAACCTCATTATTTGTATTATCTGTGTGTGGTAACCCAGGTTCGAATCCCGGTGGATCACATGTTTTCATTAATTTCATTGAGAGGTGGTTGGGCTTGGAGTGAAATTAATAAAATAAAATATGTAATTCGTGTAATCAATTATTTAAATTTAATTGGCAAATTTGTTCAAACATTTTTGTGTTAGTAATCTAAAACGTATTTCAATAAAGTATCTAGTACTGTATAGCCATTTGGATGTTCAATGCAAGTCTCGAGCCGTTCAATGATTTCCTTGCTTTCCTGTTTAATTCCGGAGCCGTTTTCAGTCATTCCAGAGCCGTTCAATATAATTCCGTGGGCGTTCAAAGTAATACCCCCCGTACCGGCCCACTAGTTCCGACCGCCGACCGTTCGTGATCGGCGGTCGTGCGGCCGTTATCGTAAGGGGGGCCGTAAAATAACAAGTGGTATGGTAATGTAGTGGTGGGGGCCGAGATAGTACAAAGAGAGAGAGCGAGAGCGAGTGATTAGGATGATAACGTCGGTGATTGCAAGCGTGGATTGAATTAGCCAGGAAGGGAGCAATCAAGCCGGGTGGAGATTTATCGTTGGGCATTATCTTACGGTCATAGCCAACATGCAGTACAGATCAGAGTTCAATCCATCAATGCATTTCATTCAACCAATCAACCATAATGCGGAACAAATCAGAGTTCAACCCATCCAAATATACACATTATTCAACCAATCAACCAACATGCAGTACAGATCAGAGTTCAATCCATCCAACGATCCACTTTATTCAAACAATCAACTATAATGTGGCTCAGATCACAGTTTAATCCATTCATCCATCCACTTTATACAGCCACTCTTCAACCAACCATCTATACCATTCATCCATCCCTCTAATCAACCAACCAACCATTCACCTTTCAATTTACCAACCAGCAACCAACCATCTATTTCAACCATTCTTATAAATCAACCATGCATCCAACCCACATACCAAAATCTTCCATCAATCTCTTACTCATCTTTCAACCAACCACCCGTCAGCCCTTCATCCACCACACGTCAACCCTTTACCCCTAACCTGTCAAGGGAGACAATTTACGTAGCGCGACAGGGTGATACATGGAGAGATAAGAAGAGAGGTATATATCACCCCTCTCCTAGAACAACATCTGGAGGATATATTTAAATTCTATACCATCTATCCCATGATCAACTGTCTATCTAACCAATCAACCATTCATCTACCCATCTTTGTTTTTTCCTTCCTCTATTTATGTCTCTTTAAAAAAAAAGTAATCAACCAAATAGATATTCTTCAAACTTTCAACTTACCAAAGAGAAACCATTCCACCTTTATCCCAACTAGCCTACCTTTAACCAAGCAACCATCAACCATTCACCCATCAACCACACGTCAACAACTCTTCACCTCTAACCTGCCAAGGGAGACAATTTACGTAGCGCGACAGGGTGATACATGGAGAGAGAAGAAGAGAGGTGTATAGCTTCCTCTCCTAGAAAAACATTTGGAGGGTACGGTCGCGCTAATAAGTAATGTCTCGGCTGTCATTTAGTTTGGCTCGCTCTGTGCTGTATTAATGTCTGCCAGATGTTGAATTGGGTGGGTAAGTGTAGGAACATGTTTGTATATCTCACTCGAAATTAACAAATAAAGTTTAGATAATGCCGATACCAATTATTAATCAAAATATACTTGGTGCCGAGACATGACTTATTAGGCCGATTGTACATTTAATTATTATATATTTATTTGCATTATTTTTTATCCCTAAACCTCAAACTTTAAAAAATATATAAATAAATAAAAAACTAAACAAAATAATATATAAACACCACCAAGACTCCCTTTCGAGATAATTTTGTACATTTTTCGAAAGGATTTGTTTGTAGCGCGACCGTCTGATACATGGGGAGGGTAGAACAGGAATAATCTCTCTCTCGCTCTCTCTCTCTCTCTCTCTCTCTCTCTCTCTCTCTCTCTCTCTCTCTCTCTCTCTCCCCTAGAACAGCATCTGGAGGGTATATTTAAAACCATACATATTTTATCTGTCAATCAAATCCCAAGCTAATCAACCACTCAACCCTCCTTCAATCAGCTGTCTACATAAATCGCTCATCCCTCTAATCAACCAATCATTATTTCCTTCTCAATCTACCAACCAGTAACCAATCAACCAACCAACCAGTAACCAACCAACCAACCAACCAGTAACCAACCAACCAACCAACCACCCATCCTTCAACCATCTCTAACCTGCCAAGCGAGACAATTTATGTAGCGAGACAAGGTGATATATACATGGAGAGAGAATAGGAATAATATATAGCTCGCTCTCTCTCTCTCTCTCTCTCTCTCTCTCTCTCTCTCTCTCTCTCTCTCTCTCTCTCTCTCTCCTAGCATTAGAACATCTTGTGGGATATTTTTACACCCCAGTTCATCCCACCCCGGAGGTAGCTCATGTGGCCTGCTTTAACCCTTTCGAGATCCGATGAATCAGAATCAGAATCAGAATATTTATTTTTCCATTTTACAATGGTTCTTCACATAAAACATTAAAAAATATTAAAATACATACATTATATATATACATATTTACAATAACAAACATCTCTAGTATGTTACTATGGACAGTCTTCAATATCTATACAAAAATTGACAGTTACAGTATTATTACATTTTTTGTTTATAGATCCATTTCATGTTTCAGAATATAATCTTTTAATATATGCTTAAACGTGTATAGGTTATGTGTCCTTTACTGATCTCGGCAACCTATTCCATATTTTAGGACCTGCTACCAAAAACGATCGTTCACCATAAAAGGTGTTCGTTCTCTGTACATATAGATGGTTTTGCTGTCTTGTGTTACTATTTATGATTTCATTAACAATAGGAAAGTGTATTAGCCAGTTTGGAATTAGCTTATGCCTTTCTTTATACACCGCAATAGCTGTATCATATTTATATTTTTGCTTTATTTTTAGCCACTCTAATTCCTTTATTATCGGAGTTACATGGTCGTATTTTTTTGCTCCACTCATTGCTACCTTTGCAGCAAAATTCTGCATTTTTTGTACAGTATTTAATATAGTGCAATTAGTTGAACCCCATATCATTATACAATAATTTATCAAACTTAAAATTAGCGATTGAATCACAATGACCCTAGTAGCTTTGTCAAAATTACCTTTTATACGATTCACATACATCAACGTTCCCATGACTTTCTTGTTCAGTTCACTTGTGTGTTTGTTGAAAAGCATGTTACTATCTATATGTAGACCTAAATTTGTTACATGTGTACAAGGTATAATTTTATGATCATCGAGTTGTATACATACATTTGAGGGTATTTGGGATAAAAGCTGTCTAGTGCCAAGGAATGACGCATTTGTTTCGGTTTTCTGGCTATTATCAGACGATGTTATTCAGATTAGGAAGGGCATGTGGAAGTCGGAGGGTTAATTGAGATAGTCTGCACCCTTTTAATTCCCACAGGTCCTTCCTAAGCTGTATCAAATCGTCTGACGATAGCCAGAATATACTATCAAAATGCGTCATAATCTTCAACCTATTTCACAAACGTCTATAGCTTGAAACTCACAAATGAACAATTGTTAAGTCAATATTTTATAGAGACACTTGTGAGAATTTGAAGTGGTTACACCCAATTAAATGGTTGAACCTTTAAAACTAAGTTCTGAAGAATACAAGATATAAAAAAAGTTATGTATTGACTCGTTGGTGATCGATCCATATTAACTCGATCCAAGATTAGCGACTCTACCCTTTACCCTTAACCTCTTCTGTACCGGCGACGTTTTTTTAAATCATATTTTAGCACTATTTAGACGACTTTGTGAAGTTTAAGAAGGATCTGTCGTTGCAAAAAGGGTTAAGTGAGATAGTTCGAAACCTGTCAATTGGTGAAGGCCCTTTTTAAACAGCATATAATCGTCTAATAGTAGCCAGAGTATAATTAAAAGGACGTCACCGGTACAGAAGAGGCTAACCCTTACTGTACCGGTGTGTGATATTTCAAAGTAACTGCGATATATTTCAAGAATCATTGGCATATATATTCCACACACCTCAGCGATGTGTTTTACGATTAGCAAGCTATTAAGTGTTAGGATTATCTACTTAACGGTTGTAAGCTGTCTGGCCGATCCATTCCACAACTCTCAACTAAAAGAACGATTCACTTTACGATCGGAAAGAGTGTAAGGTCGATATATACTACTATTGTTATCTGTAAGGAGGCTCATTTCACTATAATTTAATGCTACGAGGATATATTTTACTATAATAAAATCTTAGGACGGTATACTGTATATCTTTAAGACCTTTCCTTATCCAACCTTCCAATAAGCAGCCTAATAATGCACGGTAGATTGAGTGTTGCTTGTTTTGCCGGAACAGCACGTGTGAATTCGGTTATTGTGGTAAGTTTCCGGAGTTGTTATATGCAAATAAGCTTACCCGGGGACCCCTAGTTTTTTTTACCGTGTGTGAGTGTGTGTGTGTAGGGGGAGCGGGGTGGTTCCGGTCCTATGAAAGCGTCTCTAGGGTCGGTTATAAAGTCACTTGTCAGAATCTCAGCAATAGCCACCTCACCACTCATCTTTCGATGAAATCCTCTTGATTGGCTCACGTACTATCTTTCTACAAAGTCGTTGCTCTCTTATGGATTTGTCCAGTATTCAATGAGGGGGTCGCGTAGCCTGGTCTGGCGTTTTTTTTCCTACTCCTTTGGTCGAGAAGCCCCTTTGTTATCATCAAATGGACCACACATCCTCTTTGCTAAAAACTGCCTCTCTATTCTCTCTCGACATGCTCTCTCTCCATCTCCAATTGCGTCCCTTCTCCTCTCCTGGAGCCCCGCCGGCATTCCTTCGCGCGCGCGATGCTCTCCTCCGCCTCTGGGCGATCCTCTCTCTCCGGCGTCGGCACGACTCTCTCTCGCGAATCTCGCTCCCCTCAAGAGAGAGTTCACCTTTTCAATTTGTACAATCTCCGACCCGTGGTAATAATGTGCTTGACCACTCGCAACAAAAGTAGAATTAATAGAGAATTTGAATGTTGGTGATGAATTCAGTAACAGCGACCATCGTACGATAACTTCCACTTTAAAGTTTACTAGTAACAAATCAAATAGCAGCATTGAGAAAGTCCCTAATTTCAAGAAAGCAAATTTTCATAAAATCAAAGCTTAAAGAAACTGACTGGAGCTTTCTGACTAACAATAACGACATAAATACATCTTGGGAGTGTTTCCAACCACTTACCTTAAAGGCAGTGCAAGACTGCATACCATCGAAAATACGGCATCCAGGCCATAATGATAAGCCCAAATGGTGGAATAAAGATATTTCAGACTGTCTGCTTGCTAAAAAATTTGCTAATGATAGATTAAAATCCTCACAAAATGACGAAGAACGGCTGAAATTTGTAGAGCTACGACGCAAAGCCAAAAAGTTAATTAAGCAAAGTAAAAAGACCCTGGAGTTACATGTTGCGAATCAAAGTAAAACAAACCCGAAGAATTCTATAGTTATATCAGAAAGAAAAAAGTAGTTACTTCAACTGTTGGACCGTTAGTCGATGAAAATGGAGAATACACCAAAGACGAAGTACAAAATTAATGAGTAATGCCCTCAATACGTTCTTTGCATCAGTTTTTACAACCGAAGACCTCAGTGATATCCCTACACCATCGCCGATTCAGATTGATAATTCAGATGTTCTAAGCAATATCACCGTTACAGAGAGAAGTATTGAATTGTTTAGATAAACTCAAGGTAAATAAAACGCCGGGACCTGATACAATCTCGCCTAGAGTTCTAAAGGAAGCTAAGGATGAGCTCTCCAAACCACTGACATTGTTATTCAATGAATCCTTACAGTCTGGGACTATGCCTGATCAGTGGAAGCTAGCCAACGTAACACCGATATTAAAAAAGGCAGCAAATCCCTACCCAGTAACTATCGTCCAATTAGCTTAACCTCAATTGTATGTAAAATGCTAGAAACGGTCATAAGAGACAGTCTCGTAAATCACTTAGAGGCAAATAATTTACTTAAAGATAGTCAACACGGCTTTCGTAAAAAACGTTCCTGTTTAACAAACCTCTTAGACTTCTTCCACGATATCCTCAACCTCTACGATGAGAGTAAATCTGTAGATATTATATACCTTGATTTTCAAAAGGCCTTTGACAAAGTTCCCCACAAACGTTTACTGCTAAAACTAAAAGCGCATGGAATACAAGACGGTGTGTTGAAATGGATAGAAAATTGGCTCAGCGACAGAAAGCAAAGAGTAGTCATAAACGGTAAGGCATCTAAATGGACCAATGTAAGTAGCGGGGTACCCCAGGGATCGGTACTAGGACCAATTCTCTTTCTAATTTACATCAATGACATAGATGAGGGTTTCACCTGTACAATCTCAAAATTTGCTGACGATACAAAAATTGAAATAGCGTACTATCAAAAGAACAAGTTAACGATATGCAACACAATCTAGATAAATTGTCATGTTGGGCCCAAATTTGGCAAATGAGTTTCAATGCGGATAAATGTAAAGTACTACATATCGGATACCTAAATGAGAAATCAAACTATTCGATGAATGGCACTCAGCTTAAGAATGTAAACAGAGAAACCGATCTGGGAGTAACAATATCGAGTAACCTAAAACCGAGTCAACAATGTTCAGAAGTTGTTAAGAAGGCAAACAAAATAATTGGCTCTATAGGCAGGTCATTTGAGCATAAATCCAAAGAAGTTATCCTAACCCTTTACAATTCCTTAGGCCGCCCTCTTCTGGAATACTGCGTTCAATCCTGGTGCCCTTATTACCAAAAAGATATAAACAAGCTAGAACGAGTTCAACGTAGAGTTACCAAAATGATACCTAGCCTAAAGAACAAACCATACGAAGAGCGTCTTAGAGAATTAACCCTATTTCCTTTAACCCAGCGCAGATTAAGAGGGGACTTAATTCAAGTGTTCAAAATCATCAAAGGCATCGACAATATGAACTGTAGTAAGTACTTCACTATCGACCAATCTAATTATACGCGGGGAAACGGTTGCAAAATTATTGGTAAATCTTTTAACTCACACGAATCTAAGAATTTCTTCTTCAATCGAGTTGTCAACTTGTGGAATGGGCTTCCCCGAGACGTTATAGACTGCAGCACCGTTGATTCATTTAAACTCCGCTTAGACAAATATCTCGCATCAAACCCGCGACTGACTGCGTTTGTAAATGAATAACTTTATTTTATCCCCCCCTCAGTTACTAACCCATCTGTCCCCTACTAACTTCCTAATCCTGCCACGGACATTAGTTCCAGGGCAGTAGTTCCCTTTCCAATGTTCCCTTACCCACTCTAAACCACTGCTTGGACACTTGATCCTCAGTGTTTTGGAGGACAAGCAGCCTAGAAGGGTCACTAGATCTGTTGTTGCTTGATTTCCTTTGTACTCCTTTGTACTCTCTCTCTCTCTCTCTCTCTCTCTCTCTCTCTCTCTCTCTCTCTCTCTCTCACTAATACGCCTCCCTAGCATTTCTCACTAACTTCTTGTAACTACCTAATCCTCGCCCCCCTCTCCCCCTCTCACCTGATACTCACTCTCACTCTCTCTCTCTCTCTCTCTCTCATATATATATATTTATATAATACGGTTCGCTCGGTCTTACCTCACTATCTTCCCCATCACACACACACACACACACACACACACCTCCTCCCCCCCCCCCCCCCCCATACACACCTTTCACCAAGACAATTAATAATGCGCCAACACACTCATATATCAAACTATTCCCCTGATAAAAATGTTCCCCCTTAAGATCCCCAGTGACGAATTAACAAGATATACTGTATAAACTCTCCTATATAAACAGTCTGAGTCAGTAGTTAAGTTAAGGGTACAGATTATCTACCTCAATTAACCCTCTGACGTCCAATCGTCCTTTCTAATCTGGATAAAATCGTCTAGTAACAGCCAAAATACTCACAAAACGCGTCATAATCCTCAAGGGGTTAACCATTTTAATAGTATTCTGGATAATATTAGATGACTTTAACTCAACTTTATGACTTCTATGCCTTTAAAATGGTAAAATAGATCCCACTTAACCCTTTGAGTTAAACCAGATCTATCCTAAGGTGCATAACATCGTATGATGCTGGTATGACTCGGTATTTAAGGGGAGACGGGCGTATATATTTCCTTATTGTGTTATCATTTTATTATTGTTTGTTTCCTCCCTAGACCTCCAGTAAGAAATGATAGCCAGAATTAAGAGAAGAGTAACTCCTCGGTACTAAAAGGGTTAAAACCAGGCCTGTGGGTCCCTTACTAATGTTTGTGCGAGCGTCAAGGAGGATGGGGGGTGATGTATTTATGGTTCTCTATACTACCGACTACCACTTTGTATCACAGCCTCTTAGTTCTAGTATTTCTTTGTTTTGAGGTTAACCCTTCCAACCCGGTCACGTATTTGCTTCGTCACGTGCATAAGGGCGATGACCTCCTTTTTTTTTTATCTCCCTTTCTCTCTTTCTCGAGGGGGTCCACCTCGTTTTTTTCTCTCTCTCTCCCTATCTTTCTGGATTGTATCCATTCAGCCTACTGTTTTAAGACAATTATCCACATCAAGGTGTAGATTTATTTAGCATTTTATTTAGAAATCCAGCTTCGCCGGAGACATTTTTCTATAATTTGTTTTATAAATTTAGCATGCTGTCAACACAATTTTAAAAATATGGTAAAACATCGACACCTGTATGGGGATAAACGTCTTAAAACAGTAGGCTGAATGGGGCCGAATGGATACAATCCAGAGAGATAAGGAGAGAGAGAAAAAAAAAAACGAGGTGGACCCCCTTAAATCCTTTCAACTAGATGACGTACTTGCTTCATCACAAACAAATTTACGATAATTATTTCAACCAGATGACGTATTTGGATCCTGACATGTACATTTACGTAAACTGTTGTACCCGATGACGTATTTGGATCATCACATGCAAATATATGTCACACATAAAAGACGAGTGCCTTGCAATATGATGATGTCAGACTATATAAAGAAGTGAGCAAATATTCAACAGTAGTGTATTTCATAGTTTATATTAAATCATTATATTTTATTACTGCCTGCTAGTTTGTATCAAGAGCTCTTATTTTACCCTTTATCTTGAAGGTTTGATAGATTTATTTAGTTTGGCTTAACCCTCTCCGACATATGACGCGATTTTGAGCCGATTAGGGATACTTTAAAGCCTTTGTTACCATCAGGGGTATTTAGAAACCTTTAGTTTAGTTACTTCAACCTCTGCAGTTGTCTTTGAGTTAGCTGTGGGCAGAAAACTAATTTTGGAGAGGTAATTATAAGAGTGAGAGAACTCTATTTCTTATTGCTAATCTGGCAACCTCTGCGTCATATGAGTCTGAAAGGGTTTGGCTTCTTCACTCGCAAATTTACTTTTAACAAATACTACACATGTGTAAACATTCGTGATACAGTCGCGCTAATAAGTGCTGTCTCGGCTCCAAGTATGTTTGGATCAATAATTGGTTTCAGCAATATCTAAACTTAATTTATTTATATCGAGGGGGATATACAAACCTATTTCTACACTTACCCACCCTATTCAACATCTGGCAGACATTATTACAGCACAGAGCAAGCCAAACGTAATGACAGCTGGGCCATGACTTATTAGTGCGACCGTACATATACAGATATAAACAAATAATTCATCAATAGCCATCTTTATTCAAGCTGATAGTATATGGCACGTCCCCATCTTTATAATTCGGCTGTTACGAAGATTTGACAGTGGTATTTATTGTTAATTATGAAAACTTGGCATTAGTATGAGGAGAGAGAGAGAGAGAGAGAGGGAGAGTTGTTTCAGATTGTCCATTAACCCATTCAGTACCGGCGACGTCCTGTTCATTATATTCTGGTCTATTAGACGTTTGTATTCAGCTTAGGAAGCACGTCTACCAATTAAAAGGCTACAGACTATCTCAATTAATCCTTTTAGCTACCATATATCCTTCCTACGTTTCATAAAATCGTCTAAATGTAGCTGAAGTAAAATATAAAACCCGGCCCCGATACAAAAAGGGTTAAGTATCAACATATCAACTGCTAAGATGCTAATTTTACTGTCAGCTGAAAAAAATAAAACACATTATAATATTGCCTTTATTTAATTCGATTTAAAACGTATCTTAGTGTCCGTCTCTTCATTGACATACATATACTGTATATGTAAGACCTCGAAGATATGAAAGGTATTTAGAGTCATATTATCGTATGAGTTATTCTAATTCCACTAGGCTATACAACTTGGTCTTTCGGCGATGGGGTATTCAATCACTATAGCACAAATGTAAGATAATGCGATTATATTTAATTGATTCCACTCTTCAATTTACCCTTCAGAATATCCTGGCCAAGAATCGCAATATCCCAAGGTGTGAATGTTTCTCACATCACAACAAGGTGTTATCGTCTCACTTGGGCAAGGGGAAGGGTTGTTGGGTCTGGATAAAGGTATTTCCATTGACGCAGCCAAAGCCTTCTTGACGAAATCTACAGCATTGTACGCCATGCCCTATAGTGAGTGAGGACATTGATCTTTCTATGATTATTATTTCTATTCTTTATATATTTCTAATTTCGTACATTCGAGTCCTTGGAATGCCACATGTATTTGTTGATTTCATTAATTAAGTTTAGAGGTAGAGTTGGTTGGTGGAAAAAAAAAAAATTATCACTCCAGTACGTACCTTGATCGTCGTGTGGTGGGGTCCTTCATCACCATCACCTCATTGATGTCGCCAAACTTGCTGAAGTACTCCCGAAGGCCCTCTGTCAATACAAGAAAAGATGGCGTTAGTAGTGGTAGAGATATTATGAACAGTTTAGTTAGATAATCTATGTTATATAGTGTTATGAACAGTTTAGTTAGATATTTTATGTTATATTAATATGAAAAGTTTAGTTAGAGAGTTTATGTTAGATATAGCGTTATGAAAAGCTTAGTTAGAGAGTTTATGTTAGAAATAGCGTTATGAAAAGCTTAGTTAGAGAGTTTATGTTAGAGATAGTGATATGAAAAGATTAGTTAGAGAGTTTATGTTAGAGATAGTGTTATGAAAAGCTTAGTTAGAGAGTTTATGTTAGAGATAGTGTTATGAAAAGCTTAGTTAGAGAGTTTATGTTAGAGATAATGTTATGAAAAGCTTAGTTAGAGTTTATGTTAGAGATAGCGTTATAAAAAGCTTAGTTAGAGAGTTTATGTTAGAGATAGTGTTATGAAAAGCTTAGTTAGAGAGTTTATGTTAGAGATAGTGTTATGAAAAGCTTAGTTAGAGAGTTTATGTTAGAGATAGTGTTATGAAAAGCTTAGTTAGAGAGTTTATGTTAGAGATAGCGTTATGAAAAGCTTAGTTAGAGAGTTTATGTTAGAGATAGTGTTATGAAAAGCATAGTTAGAGAGTTTATGTTAGAGATAGCGTTATGAAAAGCTTAGTTAGAGAGTTTATGTTAGAGATAGCGTTAGTCTGGACATGAAGTTAATATGAAAAGCGACGTAGTGCATAATATAAACCGAGTGAAAACAACGATAGAAAATTGGAGGTGAAGACATAAGACAAAAAGAAGGATTATTAAAAGGAGGAGGAAACAGAGGAGGTGGGAGAGAAGGGGAGCTGATATGAGAGGAGGAGGAAGAGGTAAAGGAGGAGATGAAGAGGAAAGTAATAAGAGGAGGAGGAGGAAGAAGCTGGTGGAGGTGGATAGAGAAAGAGGAGGAGTAAGGTAAGGTAGTGAAGGAGGAGGAAGAGGAGGCGAAGAAGGAAGAGAGGCAGAAGGAGAAGAAGAAGGAGGGAAGTTAGGAGGGTAAATTCTCACTGGGAAGATAAAATGGGAGGGGGAAGGAGGAGGAGAGGGAGGGAGGGGGAAGGAGGGGAGGAGAGAGAGAGGGAGGGAGGGATGGAAAGAAGGGGGGTCTGAAATATCTCCATGAAGGTGAGAGTGGACTGTTAAATCATGAGAGAGAGAGAGAGAGAGAGAGAGAGAGAGAGAGAGAGAGAGAGAGAGAGAGAGAGAGAGAGAATAAACAAAACGGTGATTAAATATCAATGCATATTATACAAACATAATTATCAAACAAAAACCAAGGCATTCGTTTCGGTAACTAAACTAAAGATACATTAATTTAAGCGACTAACATCTATTAAACGTTAAACTCATAAGCTGCCAGATCAGTGTTGCCGATAAAAGTTGATGGAAAATAGTGCTCGTGTGATAGCGGCTTTAATCTACCGCTATACACAGCAAGTTTCACAACAAAATTAATAATGACCATCTAACAGTCACTCTCTGAAATACGACACAAGTTTCTCCATTTAGAGCTAACCAAGTACAGCCTAACCTTGTTTCACTTCATTATAGTCCTATTCAGTGACTACCAGGTCATTAACCCCTTCTATACCGGCGACGTCTTATTTATATTATTCTAGCTAAATATAGACGCTTTTGTGTAGTTTAAGAAGGATCTGTAATAATGAAAAGGGTTAAGTGAGATAGTTCGAAGCCTGTAAAATGCTAGAGATCCTTCCTTAACTGAATTACATCGATTAGTAGTAGCCATAATAATATGAAAAGGATATCGACGGTACAGAGAGGGTTAAAAGATGTTGGGCTTTGATTATAAATTAAGAGGAATGTAATATGAGGAGAAGGTGGAAGAAGCTTGTGGAGGTGGATACAGAAGAAAGATTACCGTACGTTGAAATTATGATTATATAATTATAATTAACAAATATAATCCAAAAGGACTATCGAGGACAATCAATGGACTAGTGATTGTCTCCAATTACTCAATAAAATCAATCATATAAATCAAAATATATTTATAGCCTACAGTATATTCTGTCTAGAATAGTATACGTATCCCGTATACGATATACCGAATACCGGTATTCAAAGAACTATTCTTAGTCTCAATTAACTTATTCAGTAAAATACCATGATTTACCACATTTCAATAATAGACTATCTGCTCTAGTGTAGTAGAACCCTGTTATTCACACGCCACCCCAGCCATTACCACCTACCCATCACTTCCCTCTTATAAAACCCTCCTCAGCTCCACCTTCCTGAGTCTTCCCTGCTCCCTAGACCACTCAGCTCGCACCCTTTAAAACTGGTCTGTAGTGCTAACCAGACGTCTTTACTCGTTCTACACACGACTCGAACCACTCTACTCAGAATCATCTGGCTCTTTCGGGTTTTATATATATATTGCAAAACGCCATTCGGTTTAAGGGAGGATGGGCCGCTTTTCTGGACCAATTTCTCCCTCATGTGTAGCCCCATTAGTTTTCAGATGCTAAGATGTTTGCCCCATTAGTTAGTCGATTTTAAGACTTTCGCCCCATTTCTTCGTCAATATTTAGACCTTTCGTGCTATTTAGGTGTCGATTTTTTCCCTGGCGAACGATAGTGAGCCTGTAATGTTGGAAGAACCGGCCTTCGGCCGGGAAATTTTTCTACCGAAAAATGTACAAATTAATCTAGAAGGAGGATCTAATGGATGTTTTTTTTTTTTATTTGATGGAGGTCTAGGGAGGAAACTAGAAAAATAATGAATACATGCAAAAATCGCCCAAAAAGTGAACCATCCCCCCCCTTAAATTGATGATGTCTGGGTTGTTCGAAATATGGAATCGTCAAGTTCAGTCTAGTTTTAATATAGGCTTAACAATATAAAATCTTACATTATTTCATTGTTGTTCCCCCTATTATATTAGTTCATATGGCATTTATCTTGTAGAGCAACTTTCATATTCCATTCCCATTCTGTAAAGCTTATAAAATCTAGTTACTAAATGGTGTGTGTGTGTGTGTGTGTGTGTGTGTGTGTGTGTGTGTGTGTGTGTAACCAGCCCTCCCTCATTAAATCACCATCAGCGCTAACCACTCTCATCCTAACTACCTTCCTGTATCCTAATTACCCAATTACATTCTTTAGCCACTCTATTAACATTATATACTTTGTCTAAACAAGCATACACACACACACACTCTCACTCTCTCTCTCTCTCTACTCTCTTTCTCTCTCTCTCTCTCCTCTCTCTCGCCTCTGCTAATAAGTAAAACAAAACAAAAAATCCTGTCCTTTAAAAATCACTCTAACCCCCTCCCCTACACCCTAACCCCTTTCCCTACACCCTAACTACCTCTCCTACACCCTAACCACCTCCCCTACACCCTAACCACCTCCCCTACACCCTAACCACCTCCCCTACACCCTAACTACCTCCCCTACACCCTAACCCCTTTCCCTACACCCTAACTACCTCTCCTACACCCTAACCACCTCCTACACATAACTACCTCCCCTACACCCACCTACTACTCCCTCACCCTAACCACCCCTACACCCTAACTACCTCCCCTACACCCTAACCCCTTTCCCTACACCCTAACTACCTCTCCTACACCCTAACCACCTCCCCTACACCCTAACCACCTCCCCTACACCCTAACCACCTCCCCTACACCCTAACTACCTCCCCTACACCCTATCCCTACACCCTAACTACCTCTCCTACACCCTAACCACCTCCCCTACACCCTAACTACCTCCCCTACACCCTAACCACCTCCCCTACACCCTAACCACCTCCCCTACACCCTAACCACTTCCCCTACACCCTAACTACCTCCCCTACACCCTAACCACCTTCCCTACACCCTAACCACCTTCCCTACACCCTAACCACCTCCACACACACCCTAACTACCTCCCCTATACCCTAACCACCTCCCCTACACCCTAACCACCTCCCCTACACCCTAACTACCTCCCCTACACCATAACAACTTCCCATAAACCCTAACTACCACCCCTACACCATAACTACTCCCCCTACACCCTAACCACCTCCCCTACACCCTAACCATCTCCCCTACACCCTAACCCCCTCCCCTACACCCTAACCACCTCCCCTACACCTTAACCCCCTCCCCTGCACCCTAACCACCTCCCCTACACCCTAACTACTCTTCCCCTAAGCCCCCTAACAAGACGTAAATCAGCCTTTAACAGCCCTCCCTCGATACATCACCATCACCGCTAACCACTCTCTAAATTACATGAAAAAAAAAATCTGGGCGAGCAGAGAGAGAGAGAGAGAGAGAGAGAGAGAGAGAGAGAGAGAGAGAGAGAGAGAGAGAGAGAGAGAGAGAGAGAGAGAGAGAGAGAGAGAGAGAGATAGGTGTGTTTGTAAGAGGCCTGAAAAATGAAAACGGAGTGAGGGGGAGAGAGAAGGGCCGAGGGAATAGGCTAAAAATGAAATAAAGGAAAACAAAGTAAAGTGGAAAGAAATACAACGATAAGAAGAGGAGAGAGAGAGAGAGAGAGAGAGAGAGATAATCAGGTTGGAAGAGAGGAAGGGGGATAAAGAAGGGAGAGGGAAATATATAGGTGGAGAGAATGATAAAAGGCATAGTGAAATTTATGGTGGGAGAAACTTTGGGAGAGGAAACGGGAAAATTAGAGAGGAAAATAGAGGAGGAATGAAGAAGGGAGGAGGGATAAAGAAAATAGGAACGAGGAAGTGAAGAGAAATGAAGAAAAAGATAAATGAAGAAGATTGAAGAGAAGAAAATATTTGAAGAGACAAGATTGAAGAGAAGAAAATATTTGAAGAGACAGATTGAAGAATAAATGGTTGATGGAAGAGAAAGGAATATATCATGTTAAATCCTTCTTCGTTCTATTCACCTTTGGTTTTCAATATTCTCTCTCTCTCTCTCTCTCTCTCTCTCTCTCTCACCGACCCACCCCAATCACGTCGGCTATTCCCTAACACACACACGCACACACACACACACACACACACACACACACACACCATCCCCTCCAATCCTATACACAAACAACACCTTGGGGGTATAACATGTACATACAACATAACCAGGATTACTGCCAGCCCGGGCTACAGCTGCTAGCCTATGCTGTGAGGTGCTATGGGTTGTCCTATGCTAGTCTATGCTGCGATATGCTATGCTACGATGCTATGTGCTGTTATTATATGCTGACATACACTGTTAATTAAGATTAATTACATTTCTATGCTGCGCTATTTTATGCTAAGGTGCTACGGGTTGTGCTATGCTAATCTATGCTGCTCTAAACTGTCAATATTATGGATTTAAATATAGCATGAAATAAAAGGATAAATTAGAGAGGCCATAATAATAATATACCTTTAATAAATTATATGGTATACAACTGCTTTGTTTATATTTGTTAATGACATAACGTGCAATGCTGTACTTTCCTACATTAGGGCATCCTATGCTACTCTATTATACTGAATGCTATGCTGAGTGATCCTGCGGTATAATTCAGCATATATTGCTATGCTATTCATTTAAATATTAAGCTAAGGTATGTGTTATGATACTGACACTACTAATTAATATCAATTAGTATGTGTCAGTGTTATGCTAGTTACAGTTTTACACTTAAATTATATACAACATTTTGTATACAGATAGTTATATAAAGATAAGAGACACGCATGAGGTGGAGTAGGAGAACAGGAGGAAGAGAAAGGATAAGCATAGGAGGACTAGGAGGCCCAAGAAATAAAGGGGGGGGGGGGGGGGGAGGAGAAGGATGGACAGGAAAAAATACAAGGATGCACAACCATGATGAAGAAGAATAAACAAAAGCAGAATAAGCCGGAAATTAAAACCAAGAAATAAATATAAGGAAGTAGAAGAACAGGAAGAAAGAAAGAAGCAGAGCAACAAGAAAAGTACAAATAACAGCAGAAATGTTTTACTAAGCAAGCACAAAATATGGAAGTAGAAGAAATGGAAGAAAGAAGGAAGCAGAGAAGGAGATCAGGAACGGCTCCCCGGGGTAGGTTATAAATCCCGTGCTTGGAGAGGCACGTCTGTAACCCAGGTTCTCTCTAGGGGGTGCGGCGCGGGTTCGAAGCCTGGACGGGGTTGTAATGTAGGCTCCAATAATGGGGTCGGAAATGGGGTTTGAGTTTGAGAAGGGGGGAGGGGGGGGGGGAGTCTGATAGGGGGGGAGATGGTAATTTTGAGTGGTGGGTATCAATTTAGAATTTTGAGGATTGGGAGTACGTTTTTGAGGAGGTGGGGAAATATGTGTGTGCGTGTCTGTACATGTGCGTGTGTGTGTGTGTGTGTGTGAGTGTGTACGTGTATGTGAATATGTGTCTATGTGTGCGTATGAGATAGATAGGAAAATAGGCAGAGAGGAGAGAGTATGAGAGTGATAGTGAGAGAGAGAGAGAGAGAGAGAGAAAGAGAGAGTGAGATAGAGATAGAGATAGATATATAGGGAGAGGGAGAGAGAGAGAGAGAGAGCTAGAACTAGTCAGGGAGACAGACAGAAGTTCAATACAGCTATAATTCGTAGGACAGGGGACGGGTGAAAAATACAGAGGAGTGTTGAGGGATTGACAGATCTTTCAATATTAGGCCCGTGGGGGGAGGGGGAGGGGGACGGGGGGGGGCGGGGGGGGGGAGGGACTTGGAAGAAGAAAACGGAAAATAAATATGTAGTGACAATAGTAATAGTCATAAATAATTACATATGACTGTACCCTACTATTACAATGCAATGAAAAAGGTAAAAGTCAAATAGATATACATACAGGAACGATATAAGATAATACACATATGGATACATGAATATAGTTATATATATCGCGAGAAAGAGAGAGAGAGAGAGAGAGAGAGAGAGAGAGAGAGAGAGAGAGAGAGAGAGAGAGAGAGAGAGAGAGGAGAGAGAGAGAGAGAAAGGGAGAGGGGGGGGGGGGAGGGGGGATAACAAATGAGGGTAAGAGGAGGAAGGAGGGGGGCCCCCACTAGGTGTCACTCTCATTAATAAACAACCCTCCTACCTACCTACCTACCCTACCCTACCCCCCCCCCCTTTCCCTCTCTTCCTTCACTTCACTTATTACTTGTTTACTCTTCTATTTTTACACTCCTCACCCCACCCCTCTCTACATTGCTCCATTTTCTCTTCTCTCGCCTCTCCTCTCCTTCCATCCAATTATATTTCATCTTCTCGTCTCTTGTCTCGTCTCCTTCCAATTATTTTCATTCCTCCTTCTCTTCTCTTACCCAATCTCTTCTCCTCCTATCTTTTCTATTCTCCTCTCCAGTTCTGAGGAGTAAACAACCCTCCTGTCTTCCTACCCCCCCCCCCCCCCCCCGCTCTCTGTCTCTCTCTTCCTTCCCTTCACATATTCCTGTTTTTCCTCTCTTCTATGTGTACTCCATCTCTCTGCTCCTCAACATCTTCCTTCTTTCTCTTCTTCCTTCTCCTCTCCATTCTCTTCTCTCCTTAGCTCTTCAATTCTTCCCTGTATATCCAAAAGCCATGGTCGACTTTCCCTGTAACTTTTCTCCTCATTCAATACAAATCATATTCCCATAATCTTTTCCGTTTCTGTTCCTCTGATTTTCT
>CM064545.1:40114112-40116612 GCA_032716605.1 Paralithodes platypus | reverse complement strand
TAGTACGTACGAATGACCTGTGGTATAGTAGTTAGCACACTCGCACACAACCCAGTGATCCCGGGTTGGATTCCTAGGCAGGGTGATACGGATGGTCAGTCTTCTAACACGCCTTTGTTCACCTAAACAGCAAATTAAGTACCTAGTGTTAGTGGACAGTTGTGACGTCCCCTTTATGGAAGTAATATGTGGAACCCACAAAAAGGCAGTAGCCCCTGTATTGGGTTATGAAACACAGGCTCTAAAGGACAATGAGACGGAGATAAGCGCTGCGGTTACTTGCTGTTTCAATGTATGCCCCTCAACCTT
The DNA here is from genome assembly GCA_032716605.1 of Paralithodes platypus. Classification (NCBI taxonomy): domain Eukaryota; kingdom Metazoa; phylum Arthropoda; class Malacostraca; order Decapoda; family Lithodidae; genus Paralithodes; species Paralithodes platypus. The sequence continues at coordinate 40,116,303 of CM064545.1, read as the reverse complement.
ACTTACTGTATGTGTAGGATATGTACGTATGTGTGTATATAATGCATGTGCGGGTATATGTATGTGTGTATATTATGTATGTGCGGGTATATGTGTGTGTGTATTTATGTATGTGCAGGTATATACAGTATATGTGTGTATATATGTATGTGTGTAGTATAAACCTCCACACACCCAACTCTAAACAGCAGGGTTGAGTAAGTACAATACTAGAGGCTCGGAAGTACTAAAGGCCTGTACTCCTAAGATGTACATTACAACAGTAGTACATGGGGTGGAAATGTACTAAGCATCACACTTCCCCCTACATTACTTCCGAGGGGAGATTGTTGTGGTAGTTGATGTTGTTGTTGTTGTTAGTGTTGTTGTTGTTGTTGTTGATGGTGTTAGTGTTGTTTTTGTTGTAGTAGTTGTTGTTAATGTTGTTGTTGTTGTTGTTGATGATGGTGGTGGTGTTGTTGTTAAAGTTGTTGTTGGTGTTAGAGTTGTTGTTTTTGTTGTTGGCGTTGTTGTTAGTGTTAAATTATTTTGATGTTGTTCTTATCATGGTTATCGCTGTTGGAATTATCGTTGTTAAGGCTATTGTTGCTATTGTTAATGCTATTATTATTAGATATTATGTGTGCAGTTATTGTTATTATTAACGTTGATGTTATTGTTGTTGTAGTGGTTGTTGCGAGATGTTACTAGGATAGGTATTTGTGTTCAAGTGAATAAGTATGATGGATTTAGATATGTGTAACTCTGTCTGTGTGTGCGTGTGTGTGTGTGTGTGTGTACAATAGGCTATGTCTGGGTGTGATGTATGTGTAAGAGTGTGTGCCCGTATGAGCCAGTATGCATAAGTGTACGTCATTGAATATGTATGTGCATCTATAATGTGCACCGATATCTACAAAACAAATTCCAAACAACAGGCAGTCCCTAACAAAAGCTAAAGTGCGGAAAACGTAAACAAAAACTGTATATACCGGAACTGCGTATATATATATATATATATATATATATATATATATATATATATATATATATATATATATATATATAGATAGATTTGTCTACTGACAACTATACGGTTTAACCCCTTCTGTGACGGCGACGTCTTTTCTTTACAAACAAGGATAACAAATAAAATACAACATCAATAATCCCAATACAGTACAAAGTAAACTAAATAAAAGGCCCTCAAACGATAAATTATGAAAAACGCTGATAATAATCCCAATTACTTTGTTCATGCCATTACTCCCGGGTATTGATATCGGTCAATAGCAGAGTTAGTCGGTCAGTCAATACGCCATAAATTGTGGAGTATCAAAATAGCTTGCAATATTAAGGAAGGGAGGGAGGGGGTAGGGGGGGGGTGCAGAAATCGGGGTTAGAAGCTTGCGAGCCGATAATACAGTAGGAGGGGGAGAGGAGGGGGGGGGGGGGGGGGATGGGGAGGGGAAGGGGGTACAAGGATGGGGGGTGAGGGAGGGAAGAGAAGTGGATGTGAATGGGAGAAGAGAGAAGAATAGGGAAAAGGGAAGGGAAGGAAAGGGGAAAGGAAGAGAAGGGTATAAGGTAGATTGAGATACAGTAAGGCAGAGAGACAAGATACGGTATAAGGTAGAGGTGGATTTAGGTACAGTAAGGTAGAGTGAGGTAGACTGACAGCCAATATAAGGTAAGGTAGAAACAGGGTACAGACAGGGTAGAGGTAGAGTTAGAGTGAGGTAGACAAGGTTCACTCCAGCTGAGAGGAACAATGTTTATTTCCCTAGGCTGTCGGCCAGTCCCCTTACCCCTTCCGGTTTGGGGGGAAAGGGGGGGGGGTGTAGGGAGGGGAAGCGTAGGGTGGGTAAAGTAAAAGGGGAAGGGGGTAAGAGCTGAGGGGAAGTATGGGAAGAGGAGATAAAAAGAGAAGTAACTGGGAGGGGGGGGGGGGGTTGAGAGGGGAAAGGGGGGAGAGTAAGGCGACAAGGAGTAAGGGGGAAGAGCAAAGGTGAAGAGTAAAGAAGTAAGTGAAGTAAAAGAGGAGAGTAAAGGGAGGGGGGGGGGGAGCAGAGAAAGAGATAGTGGTGAAAGACAAAGGCTAATTAATGGTTAAGGTTGATAACAGTGAGATACAAGATAATAAAATATAAATAGGTAGCCTGCAGTCAAGAGTATCAATGGCGATGCACTCCTTTGAATCAGTGCCGAACAC
>CM064545.1:40104336-40114012 GCA_032716605.1 Paralithodes platypus | reverse complement strand
CTGTACATGGTGCGTGTGTGTGTGTGTTGGGGGTGAGTGGGGTACGTGTATCGTGAATATGTGTATATGTGTTGGTATGAGATTAGATAGGAAAATAGGCCAGAGAGGAGAGAGTATGAGAGTGATCAGCGAGAGCGAGAGAGAGAGAGAGAAAGAGAGAGAGTGAGATAGAGATAGAGATAGATATATAGGGAGAGGGAGAGAGAGAGAGAGAGAGCTAGAACTAGTCAGGGAGACAGACAGACAGAAGTTCAATACAGCTATAATTCGTAGAAATAGACAGGGGAAGGGTGAAAAAAAATACCAGAGGAGTGTTGAGGGATTGACCGATCTTTCAAATATTAGGCCCGTGGGGGGGAGGGGGAGGGGGGACGGGGGGGGGGGGGGGGGGACTTGGAAGAAGAAAACGGAAAATAAATATGTAGTGACAATAGTAATAGTCATAAATAATTACATATGACTGTACCATACTATTACCAAGCAATGAAAAAGGTAAAAGTCAAATAGATATTACATACAGGGACGATATAAGATAATACACATATGGATACATGAATATAGTTATATATATCGCGAGAAAGAGAGAGAGAGAGAGAGAGAGAGAACGAGAGAGCGAGAGAGAGAGAGAGAGAGAGAGAGAGAGAGAGAGAGAGAGAGAGAGTAAGGGAGAGGGGGGGGGGGAGGGGGGGAGGGGGGATAACAAAGGAGGGTAGGAGGAGGAAGGAGGGGGGCCCCCACTAGGTGTCACTCTCATTAATAAACAACCCTCCTACCTACCTACCTACCCTACCTTACCCCCCCCACCCTTCCTCCCTACCACCCCCCACCTTTCACCTCTCTGCGCTAACTTCACTTATTACGTGTTTACGCTTCTATTTTTACACTCCTCACCCCACCCCTCTCTACATTGCTCCATCTTTCTCTTCTCTCGGACTATACTCTCCTTCCATCCAACCTTATATTTCCTATTCTAGGTTCTCTTGTCTCGTACTACTTCCAATTATTTTCATTACCTCCTTCTCTTCTCTAATCCCAATCTCGTCTCCTCCTAGTCTTTTCTATTCTCCTCTCCAGTTCTGAGGAGTAAACAACACTCCTGTCTTCCTAACCCCCCCCCCCCCCCCCCCCCCCCCCCCCCCCCCCCCCCCCCCCCACCCACCCACCCCCCCCACCACCCACCCCCCGCTCTCTGTCTCTCTCTTCCTTCCCTGCACATATTCCTGTTTTTACTCTCTTCTATCGTGTACTCCATCTCTCTGCTCCGAACATATTCCTTATTTCTCTTCTGCCTTCTCCTCTCCATTCTTTTCTTCTCCTTAGCTCTTCAATTCTTCCCTGTATATCCAACAAGCCATGGTCGGACTCTCCCTGTAACTTTTTTCTCATTCAATAACAAATCATATTCCCATAATCTTTTCCGTTTCGGTTCCTCTGATTTTCTCCCATATTCTCCCCAATCCCTTTCCCTTCGATCTCTATATCTTTCCCTTTCTCCAATTCCTTTATCGTGTTTCATATTCTCTTCCACTCACGATTATTCTCCCATTCCTACCTTACTTCTACCCTCTCCTCATCTTCTCATCTCTCTCTCTCTATCTCTTCGGCCCTCGAAACCCTCACCCCCCCCCCCCATTGCCCCCTTACACGTGAGAGAGATCCATGGAAGGCTTTTGGTCCCAACGATTTGGTTCACATAAGATACCACACACACACACACCCATGATGGTATACACTCGAAAGTAAAGTCACTGGCGCACACAACAAATATACACCAAGGGCGACAAACACATATACACCAAGGGCGCACACACATATACACCCAAGGGCGCACACACATATACACCAGGGGCGCACACACATTATACAACAAGGGCGCACACACATATACACCAAGGGAGCACACACAGATACACCAGGGCGCACACAAAAAAACAAAAAGGGCGCACACACATATACACCAAGGGCGCAAACACATATACACCAAGGGCGCCCACACATATACACCAAGGGCGCACACACATATACACCAAGGGCCGCCCACACACATATACACAACGGGCGCACACACAATATACACCACGGGCGCACAACATTATACAACCAAGGGACGCAAACACATTCATACACCAAAAGGACGCACCACACATATTACACCAAAGGACGCACACACATATACACCAAGGACGAACACACATATACACCAAGGACGCACGCACACATATACCACCAAAGGACTGCACACACACTATACACCCATACGGACGCACACACACTATACACCAAGGGCGCACACACATATACACCAAGGACGCACACAATATACACCAAGGAGTCACACACATATACACCAAGGAAAGCCCACACAGTATACACAAAGTGCGCACACATCCATATACACCAAGGGCGCACACCACATATACCACCCAAGGGCGCACACACATATACACCAAGGACGCACACACAGGGAACCACAGACACGTACACAAAGAATACATACACAAACACACACGCACACACACACACACCGACTGAGGCAGAACTAACTAGGATTGACAGCTGATTCTACACCGGTAACACCACACACAACACACACACACCACACATGAATCACCTAACAAGCATGCAGGTGCATATACACGCTACATGCACGTACAATGATGCACAGGCAAATACTCATCGAAAACATAATAATCATATCACACACCAGTACATTCCGCGCGCGCGCGCGCGCACACACAACCCCCACCACACACAAAACCCACACCCCAGCCCGTAGCCTAGTGGGTAGAGCTCTCTGTCTACACCACACGAGGGGCCGGGCGGTTCAATTCCCCCGGCCGGGCGCGAGACAAAATTGGGCTTGTCTCCTGTTCATGTGCTTAGCCCTCAAGTTCCACCTAGTCTGTAAATAGGGTACCTGGAACTACAGTGCGAACGGACGTTCTTGTGACGTCCCATTCTGGGGTTGGCAAAAATGGTACAAGACGAGATGGGTATTCACTATGAGTTTCCACCTAAGCTGATGGTCCCTACCTAAGCCCTTCTCTTCGGGCGAGACGTGTACCGTCTCATAGTGAGACAAATGGTACCATACAGATACCACCTCTAAGCCCTTCGTTTCCGATTGTCGCCAATTGGCCTAAAAATACAGACCCTACACACACCCCATCCACAGCCCCATTCCAACAATACACTAAAACACTTAACATGCATTTCACGCAACTACATTCCCAGTTTAAGGAGGCGACGATAACTAATGAGCTTCAGCTCGCATTGCGTGGACTCCCCTTGACGAACAAGCAACTGAGTAACACACACACACACACACACACACACACACACACACACACACCACAGTACAAACATACACTCCACATGAAGCGCTACACACATTAGTACACAAACACACATACAAAAACCGATTAAACACACTCACACACATACACCACACACACACACGCACACAAACACACATACACACCCATCACACACTTGTTACATCCTGGGTCAAAGGAAGGCTTTTATACCAAACCAAAAAACCAGCCCACAAATACAATGCGTTTTCAAAAAAACGCCCACATGAACACCTGCACGCTAAATGCGTGGAGGTGCTGGCGGAGTGGTCTCTGCCACTGACTGGTAATCAATGGACCACGGGTTCGAATCCCAATATGTTCAATGGGAAGATATTATTGGGATGGAATTTGCTGCTGTACCTAGTATCAGTGCATTACCACAAGCACACCGAAATGCCAAAAAAATACCCTCATTGTTTCCCTGATTAAAATAATGAATTGTATGAATATTCCCATATTCCAAAAAATTATGCTACAGGGGGGCAATGCCTAGTGAGTTAATTGCTCAACTAGGTGGCGTCTGAGAGTGATGGTCCGAGCCTGAGGAGTGAGAACTGTTGAGGCGCAGAGGCGAGGCGGCTTCAGGAGATGGGAATTGCTTCCGAGCCGGGGTGCTTCGCATGTCTCACTCCCCAGACTGGAACAAGACCTCGCGGGCCTCACCGTGTTCAGCGGTAGTGTGTATAGGCTATCAGCCTATGACCCTAGAGGGAGAGTAGTTGGAATATAGAAGAAAAAAAAAAGTACTTCATAGTGTGTGTGTGTGTGTATGTGTGTGTGTGTGTGTGTGTGTTTGTGTGTGTGTGTGTGTGTGTGTGTAATGTGTGTGCGTGTGTATACTAGCATATCTAGTACGTACGAATGACCTGTGGTATAGTAGTTAGCACACTCGCACACAACCCAGTGATCCCGGGTTGGATTCCTAGGCAGGGTGATACGGATGGTCAGTCTTCTAACACGCCTTTGTTCACCTAAACAGCAAATTAAGTACCTAGTGTTAGTGGGAACAGTTGTGACGTCCCCTTTATGGACAGTTTAATATGTGGAACCCACAAAAAGGCAGTAGCCCCTGTATTGAGGTTAGTGAAAACACAGGCTTCTAAAGGACAATGAGACGGAGAGCGTATAGCGCTGCGGTTTACTTGCTGTTTCAATGTATGCCCATCAACCTTACTTACTGTATGTGTAGGATATGTACGCTATGTTGTGTATATAATCGGCATGTGCGGGTATTTATGTACTTGTGTAATATTATGTATGGTGCGGGTATCTAATGTGTGTGTGTAGTTATGTATGTGCAGGTATATACAGTATATGTGTGTATATATGTATGTTGTGGGTTAGTATACAAACCTCCACACCACCCAACTCTAAAACAGCAGGGTGTGAGTAAGTACCACTACTAGAGGCTCGGAAGTACTAAAAGGCATGTACTCCTAAGATGTACATTACAACAGTACTTACATGGGGTGGAGGCAAATGTAACTAATGCCATCACACTCTCCTACATCTCCCCTAAATTACCTTCCGAGGGGGAGAATTGTTGTGGTAAGTTGATGTTGTTGTTGTTGTTAGTTGTTTGTTGTTGTTGTTGTTGATGGTGTCTAGTGTCTGTTTTTGTGGTAGTAGTTGTTGTTAATGTTGTTTGTTGTCTGTTGTGTGATGAGGTGGTGGTGGTGTTGTTGTTAAAGTTGTTGGTGTGGTGTTAGGAGGTTGCTTGTTTTTGTTGTTGGCGTTGCTTGTCTTAGTGTTAAATTATTTTGATGTTGTTACTTATCATGGTTATCGCTGTCTGGAATTATCGTTGTTTAAGGACCTATCTGTTGGCTATTTGTTAATGCTATTATTATTAGATACTTATGTGTGCAGTTATTGTTATGTAGTTAACGTTGATGTTATTGTTGTTGTAGTGGTTGTTGCGAGATGTTACTAGGATAGGTATTTGTGTTCAAGTGAATAAGTATGATGGATTTAGATATGTGTAACTCTGTCTGTGATGGGCGGCGTGGTTGTGTGTGTGTGTTACAATACGGCTATGTCTGGGGTGTGATGTATGTGTAAGAGTGTGTGCCCGTATGAGCCAGTATGCATAAGTGTACGTCATTGAATATGTATGTGCATCTATAATGTGCACCGATATCTACAAAACAAATTCCAAACAACAGGCATCCCTAACAAAAGCGCTAAACGTGCGGAAAAAACGTAAACAAAAACTGTATATACCCGGAAACTGCCGGTATCAATTCTTATATAATAATATCAAGATATATACTATATATATATATTATTATATATATATTATCATATTACTAGATAGACTTTGCGTCTACTGACCAAACTATCCGGTTTAACCCCCTTCTGTGACGGCGACGTCTCTTCTTCTTTACAACACAAGGATAACAAGTAAAACTACAACATCAATAATCCCAATACAAGTACAAAGTAACTAAATAAAGGCCGCTCAAACCGATAAATTATGAACAAAACGCTGATAATAATCCCAATTCCTTTGTTCCTGCCCATTACTCCCGGGTATTGATATCGGTCAATAGAAGAAAAGGGGGAGGTTTTTTAGTTTTAAGCGCTCAGTCAATACGCCATAAATTGGTGGAGTATCAAAATAGCTTGCAATATTAAGGAAGGGAGGTGAGGGGGTACGGGGGGGGGTGCAGAAATCGCGGGTTTATGAAGCTCTGCGAGCCGATCAATACTAGTAGGAGGGGGAGAGAGGAGGTTGGGGGGGGGGGGATGGGGAGCGAGGGAAGGGCTACAAGGATGGGGGGTGAGCGGAGGGAAGAAAAAAGAGAAGTGGATGCTGAATGGGAGAAGCAGAGAAGAATAGGGAAAGGGAAGGGAAGGAAAGGGCAAAGGAAGGAGAAGGGTATAAGGTTCTAGACTTGAGATACAGTAGGCTAGGCAGAGAGACAAGATACGGTATAAGGTAGAGGTGGGATTTCAGGTACAGTAATGGTAGATTGCAGGTTAAGACTGACAAGCCAATATAAGGTACAGGTAGAAACAGGGTACAGACAGGGTAGAGGTAGAGTTTAGAGTGAGCGTAGAACAAGGTTCACTCCATCTGAGAGGAACAATGTCTTATTTCCCTAGGCTGTCGGCCACCGTCCCCCTTACCCCTTCCGGTTTGGGGGAAAGGGGGGGGGGGTGTAGGGAGGTGCAAGCGTAGGGTGGGTAAAGTAAAAGGGGAAGGGGGGTAAGAGCTGAGGGGAAGTATGGGAACGAGGGAGGATAAAAAGAGAAGTAACACCCTGGGATCTCGGGGGGGTCGGGGGGGTTGCAGGAGGGGAAAGGCGGGGAGAGTATAGGCCCGACTAAAAAGGAGTAAGCGGGGGGGGAAGAGCAAAGGTGAAGAGTAAAGAAGTAAGTGAAGTAAAAGAGGAGAGTAAAGGGAGGGGGGGGGGGGAGCAGAGAAAGAGATAGTGGTGAAAGACAAAGGCTAATTAATGGTTAAGGTTGATAACAGTGAGATACAAGATAATAAAATATAAATAGGTAGCCTGCAGTCAAGAGTATCAATGGCGATGCACTCCTTTGAATCAGTGCCGAACACAAACGAGACAATACAATGCTTTACTATAGCCCAGATGCTTCAGACCTTGGCTTTAAAGGTTCACAAATTCGAATTGGTGTAACTATTATATTTACTGAGAACTCAATGAGAAAGGGAGTGTCGGATGTAGGGTACAAATCAGAGGGAGCGATAATATAAACGGGAATAAGTAGGGAGAATAAAGTAAAGAGAAAAGAGAAAGAGAGAGGGGCCACCTGTCGTGAGAAGAAGAGGCTGCGACCAACCTCTCTCTCTCTCTCTCTCTCTCTCTCTCTCTCTCTCTCTCTCTCTCTCGCTTGATTGAAAATGCCACTCTCTTCTCCCCTCACTTTGTAGCTCTAGGGGGTGGGAAATGAGAGAGAGAGAGAGAGAGAGAGAGAGAGAGAGAGAGAGAGAGAGAGAGAGAGAGAGAGAGAGAGAGAGAGAGTGAGAGAGAGAGAGAGAGAGAGAATAAATCAGAGCAAGCTGAAATGAGGAAAGGATTATTAAGGACAACTAAAACAAAGGACAAATATTATAACTAAGATTCTATACAAACCATATAATTTGTGTTCGCCTTTCTTAAGGGAGAGGTATTCCTTTTTTATGGTCCCCTTGTTCCCTCATGTTTAGCATATTAATTTTGACATTTTAAGACGTTTGTTCCGTTAGTTTGGCGATTTTGTTTATCTTTCACCCCATTTCTTTGTCAATATTAGGACCTTTCGTTCCATTTAGGTGTCGATGTTTTCCTGGAGAGCGATAGCGAGCCTATAATTTTAGGAGGAACCGGCCTATGGCCGGCACATTTTTCTGCCGAAAAATGTACAAATTTATCTTGAAAGGGGTCTAGGGGGTGTTTTTTAAACTTGATGGAGGTCTAGCGAAGAACTAATAATATAATTACAAAATAAATATACGGACCAAAATATATACCCTATCCAAATATGGAAACCCTTTCTTCCCAAACTATCCCCTTTATGCTAGCCTATCCACAAGATCATTAAAGTGGAAGAAGCCGAGGAGTGGAGGGGAGAATGGAGGGAAGGGGGGCGGTGGAGTAGGGAGGCGGGGGAGGGGTAGGGAGGTGCGGGAGGGAAATAGGGGAGGAAATGAAGATGTGTAGGGAGGTTGGAGGGGGGACAGGGGAGGAGGGGAGGTAGGAGGAAAGAAGTGGGGGGGGGGGGGTGACGTAAAGGAGGGAGAGAAGATGGGAAGAAACGAATGCTAAGGTCACTTAAGAGGGAAGAGGGGAGAATAAGGGATAAATAGAAGGAGGAAGGAAGGAAGCGGAGAAAGAAAAGGGAATGAAAGGAAGAAAGAAAACAGAAGATGGAGAGAAAAAAGGCAAACGGAAAGCAGACGTGACAAAAGAGAGGAAAGCAGAAAATAGAAGAAAAAGAAAGCAAAGGAGGAAGGAAGGAAGATATGTAAGCAGATGAAAGGGGAAGAGAAGAAGGAAGGAAGAACGGAAAGCGGAACAATGGATAAAGTAAAGAATTGAGGAAGAAAAAGGAACTAGGAAAACAAAACAAATAAAGGAACAGCCAGACAAATAATTAAAATAAACAAAATAAAGAAACAATAACAAAACAAATATAATAAACATTTATAATCAAGAAAGGGGATAAGACAAAGAAGCAAAGATAAAATAAAGCAACAGAAAAAGAAAATTAAAGAAAGAGTAAGTAACGGCGGAGAAGGCATATAAGGAAGACACATGGACGAACAAAAAAGAAAGATACAATATTAAAGTTTCCAAATACTTTCAGCAACTCGTTCTCTCCCATTTTGCTCACATTTCTGACTCCCAAACTTCTCACTTATATCACTTCTCTCTCTCTCTCTCTCTCTCTCTCTCTCTCTCTCTCTCTCTCTCTCTCGTCCTATCTTTAATGAGCTTGATTCATTATGCTAACTAGATACACTTGGTGGAAGATATACAGTAGAAGTAGCCTCATGTTTTATATTTACGCCCAATATATATCATATCATGTATCCACTTATCTATTTAGCTATATATGTATTTAGATAACTAACTACACTATACACTATCTATGTATCCACTTATCTATTTAGCTATATATGTATTTAAATAACTAATTACACTATACACTATCTATGTATCCACTTATCTATTTAGCTATATATGTATTTAGATAACTAATTACACCATACACTATCTATGTATCCACTTATCTATTTAAGCTAAGCTATTAGCTAAACTCTTTTCGTCTTTTGTCACACATGGATACTTGCCTGAAAGAATGACTTTTGGAGTTATTTTACCTTTAGTAAAGGATAAATTCAAAGATCAGAGTGATATAGACAATTACAGACCAATTGTATCATCCTCAGTGTTCCTCAAACTGTTTGAGTATTGTTTAAAATACCATATTGAACGGTATGTGACTTTTAATGACAGACAGCATGGATTTAGAGTGAATCACTCTACGTCTACAGCATGCTTAGTTTTAAAGGAACCCATTTTAAGATATAATTCTTTAAGCTCAAATGTATATGCCTCTTTTATAGATCTGAAGAAAGCTTTTGATAAAGTTAATCATTTTAAGCTTATTCATAAACTTTTAAAATTAAATATTCCTATTTCTTGTGTAAATATTTTATATTTCTTATATAGGAATCAAAGTGTAGCTACTAAGCATAAAGATGCAGTGTCAGATCCTTGGAAAATTAAAAATGGAGTGAGACAAGGTGGTATTCTGTCAACAGTTATATTTAATATTTACATTAATGACATGATAGAAAAAGT
>CM064545.1:40064336-40099336 GCA_032716605.1 Paralithodes platypus | reverse complement strand
TATTGCGGGAGTGAGCATGCTCGTTATTTCCCGCCTCCTATATGTGTAGGTGTTATATGTATCGTTGGAATGGCTGTGGATGTGTGTGTAGTCTGTATTTTTAGCCAATTGGCGACATCGGAAACGAAGGCTTAGGGTGGATCTGTATGGTACCGTTCGCACTATAGACGGTACCGTCTCGCCCGAAGGCTTAGGTAGCCATCAGCTTAGGTAAACCATATGATACCCATCTCGCCTTGTACCATTTTTACCAACCCCAGATGGGACGTCACAACGTCGTCCACTTATTCTAGGTACCTATTTACAGCTAGGTGAACTGAGGCTAACACATGAAAGGAGACAAGCCCAATTTGTCTCCGCCCGGCCGGGGATTGAACCCCCGACCCCTCGTGTGTGAGACGAGAGCTCTACCTACTAGGCTACGGGCCTGTGTAGGTGTGTGGGTGTGTGTGTGTGTGTGTGTGTGTGTGTGTGTGTGGTGTGTGTGTGTGTGTGTGTGTTACTCAGTTACTTGTTCGTCAAGGGGAATCCACGCAATGCGAGCTAAGCTCATTATTATCGCGCCTCCTTAACTGGGAATGTATTGCGTGAAATGCATGTTAAGTGTTTTATGTACTGTTGGAATGGCTGTGGATGTGTGTGTAGTCTGTATTTAGCCAATTGGCGACATCGGAAAACGAAGGCTTAGGGTGGATCTGTATGGTACCATTCTCACTATAGACGGTACCGTCTCGGCCCGAAGGCTTAGGTAGCCATCAGCTTAGGTGAACCATATGATACCCATCTCGCCTTGTACCATTTTTGCCAACCTCAGATGGGACGTCACAACGTCGTCCACTTATTCCAGGCACCTATTTACAGCTAGGTGAACTGAGGCTAACACATGAAAGGAGACAAGCCCAATTTGTCTCCGCCCGGCCGGGGATTGAACCCCCGACCCCTCGTGTGTGAGACGAGAGCTCTACCTACTAGGCTACGGGCTGTGTGTGTGTGTGTGTGTGTGTGTGTGTGTGTGTGTGTGTGTGTGTGTGTGTGTGTGTGTACTAGTGTGAAAGCGTGTGTGTATGTTTCAATGAGCTTCGTAATGTGTGTGAGGCTGTTATGTAAGCTTAATATGTATTTACGTCATGCATACATGTAAGTAGGCACGGTATGCGAGTACATTATATGTATTGTGTGTGTGTGTGTGTGTGTGTGTGTGTGTGAGTGTATATATATGTATATATATAATGCATAGGTGTGTGTTTGAATGCGTGTATGTATAGTATATATATATAACTAAACAAACAAAAATGGGGATTGGGCCTGAGTATATACATACATACATACAAGTAAAAACAAGTGTGCATATACTGTATTATCTACTGTCCTTATTATTTGTTCATGTAAGTATATAAGCACGTAAGTATGTATATTTACAGTATTTTCTACTTTCCGTATTATCTATGCACGAAAGTATATACGACAGTAGGTTAGTACCGTCAATATGTACTATATGTGTATATATGTTTTACTTTCCTTATTATATAGTCATGTAAATATAAAAAGTAAGTATGTATATATTTTCTATTTTTCTTATAATTTGTTCATGCAAGTAATTATGTATATATTTTTGACTTTTCTTATATGTTTATGCAAGTAAATATGTAAATAAGTAAGCAAGTAATAAGTAAGTAAGAAAGTAAGTATTTATGTATATACTTTCTCTACTTTCCTAATAATCCATCCAAGTATCTATCTAAGTAGTCATCCATGTATCTATCTAAGTAGCTATCCAAGTATCTATCTAAGTATCCATCCAAGTATCTATCAAAGTATCTATCAAAGTATCCATCCAAGTATCTATCTACACATATTTCTGGTTTCTACCCACTTATTATCTCCCTACCTGTCTCATGCCTGTCCGTCTGTCTGTCTTTAATGATGGGTGTCTCCATAGCTGTCTTTCTGGTTTTCTCTACTCTCTCTCTCACACACGGGCACACACACACACACACAGACTCTCTCTCTCTCTCTCTCTCTCACACACACACACATACACAGCTCTTTCATCTACCCCTCATGAAAAAGGTCACTAGTCTCAAGTACAAACATGACGATTGAGGCTTGACAAATACATCACCTCTCTCTCTCTCTCTCTCTCTCTCTCTCTCTCTCTCTCTCTCTCTCTCTCTCTCTCTCTCTCTCTCTCTGTATTTTGTAATGACATACAATTTTATCCATTTATCTTTTACCTATTACTCCTTTCCCTGCATATTTTAAACCAGTATTACTAACTCCATACCTTAGAAATATTCCATCTTGATTAGGCCTACCTCTATGTGACGGCCTATACAAATTATAATGGCGCTCTCACTCTTTTCCCAGGGCAATATACAATAGGGAGAGGAGGAGGAGAAAAAGTTAAAGGATGTACTGAGGATAGGTACTGAAGAAGGGTACTGAGGATAGGTACTGAGGATGGGTTGGAGTAAGAAGAAGAGGAGGAGGAGAATGAGAGAGGGGAATGGGATAGGTACTGAGGATAGGTACTGAGGATGGGTTGGAGTAAGAAGAAGAAGAGGAGGGGGAGAATGAAAGAGAGGAATGGGTGCAGGAGGAGGAAAAAGAGGATGGTAGACAAAGGAAGAGTAGGTAAATAAAAAAGGCGTACTAAAGAGGGGAATAGTTGCCGAAGGAACACAAAGGAATATGAGGAGGAAGAAAAGGGAGGAAGGTAGAAAAAGGAAGATTAGAAATAGTAAGCAAAGGAAAATAAGAAGAAGGAAGATGGAAAATGAAGATGAAAAATTGGAAGCAAAGGAGGAAGGTAGGAAAAGGAAGATGAGAAGAACGAAGCAAAATAAGAAGATAGGAAAAGGAAGATGAGAAAGGGAAGATAGGACAATGAAGATGAGAAATATAAAGCAAAGGAAGAAGATAGGAAAAAGGAATATGAGAAGGAGGAAGCAAAGGCAAAATATAAGAAAAGGAAGATACGAAGGAGGAAGATAGGAAAATAAAGATGAGAAATAGAAAGCAAAGGAGGTAGGTAGGAAAAGGAAGGGTAGGCAAACAGCATAGTATAATAATAATAATAATAATAATAATAATAATAATGGGGTTACTAAGGAGGTTGACCATTCTTCCACCACTACCACCACCACCCTCACCACAACGACTACATACATCTCAGCGTTTACAGTGGCTAATGGTGTATGTGTGTGTGTGTGTGTGTGTGGGGGGGGGGGGGCAATAAACGGACCCATCTCACGGTTTTTAATAGAGGAAGAGATAATGGGGGTTGAGGGGGGGAAAGAGGGTGATAGGAAGGAGAGTAAGGGTGGGAAACGGGAGGATGACAGGGAGGAATGTAGGGATGTGAAGATGCAGGGGGGAATAGGGAGAAGAGGAGGAAGGGAGGTGTAAATAGGAAGAAGAGGAGGTGATGGTGGAAAGAATATGAGGAGAGGGGAGAAAGAAGGGGGACTAAGGTGGATTGTGTGGGGGATAGGAGAGGGGAAAAGGGGGGGGGGGGGGGAGTGAGGTGGATTGCAGAAGAAAAGTGGATGAAGGAGGACTACAAAGGATTACAAAGGACTTACAAACTTCAACACACCTATTGGTCCTTACGGGGCAATTTGGATATATACACTGCTAAGCTACTAACTACTAAATAAAGAAAAGGATAGTAAAGCAAAAGGAGGAGGGAGGTAGGTTGAAGGAGGAGGAGAATGGAGATAGGAAGGTAAAGAGAAGGAAGAGAAGGTGGTAGTGGTGGAAAGGGAAGAGAGGGAGAGGAGGTGAGGGCGGTATTGGAAGGGGAGGTAGGGGAGATCAGGGGTGGGGGATGAGGGAGGTAGGGTAGATGAGGGGTAGGGGAGGAGGGAGGTATTGGAAGGGTAGGTAGGGGAGATGAGGGGTGGAGGAGGAGGGCAGGTAGGGGAGAAGGGAGGTAGGGGAGATGAGGGGTGGGGTTAAGTTATATAGAGGTAGGGGGTGTTTATTCTGGGAGCGGTCATAAGAGATATAGGGGGGAGGGGAAGGGAAAGAGGGAGAAGGTTAAAAGGGGAACGAGGACCAAAGCAGGAAATAAGAACAGGGACAAGGGTGATAATATAAGAAGAGAAGAATAAATTAGTGAAATATCGGGAAAAGGGGTGAAAGAAAAGTTTATAAAGGCAAAATGTCAGGATATAAGGGAAGTAGGGAAGAATAAGAGACTTTGAATATAAACACCATACGAGGAGGAGCACTTTATTGACAACGTTATACATAATTATAGCTTCGTTGGCCTCATGAAGCTATATGCGAAACGTTGTCAATGAAGTACTACTCCTCATATGGTGTTTATTTTCATTCTGTCAACTTTTATGAGTTAATTTGTATTACTAATCTTGTTCACATGCACTTGTTTATCTTCTCAATTTTACATATTCTAGTTTTTGAGCATTTTTCAGTCTTTTTGTTTATCAATAAGAGATTTTTCCTCATTGTCTGTGGCTGTCCCAGTGCTTGTATATGTTAATGAGTGATTGCTTAATTTCCTGTCTGTCTGTCTCTCTGGTCTGCGTGTTTGTCTTTCTGCCTGCGGGCCTGTCTATCTGATTGCATACCTGTCCCACTGTCTACCCCCATACTTATCTGTCTGCTTTGCTGTCCTACTTTTCTCTTTTAGTCTGCCTTTTGGTTTCTGTGGCAGTGTCTTCCTGCCTCTCTGCCTTCTCTGTTTATTTCTGTACCTTTTCTAAGTATTCTTCTTCTGCCTTAATAACTTCCTCCCTGTCCGTCTGTCTTCCTGCCTTTCTGCTTGTCTATTTGTGCTTCTATCTTCACACCTGCCTACCTCTTCTGCCTCTGAGTCTTTCTCTCTGCCTTCTTATATATATATCACTGTATTCTTGCCTTCCTGCCTGCCCATCTATATGCCTCTAAGTCTTCCTACATATCTGCCTGCCTACATGCCTGCCTGCCTGACTGTCTGCCTGCCTGCCTGTTCATGCACCCTGCTTGACAGGACCTCTGGCAACTCTCCACCCAACACATTAGTGGCTCTCTCTCTCTCTCTCTCTCTCTCTCTCTCTCTCTCTCTCTCTCTCTCTCTCTCTCTCTCTCTCTCTCTCTCTCTCTCTCTCTCTCTCTCTCTCTCTCTCTCTCTCTCTCTCCTCTCTCGTCTCTCTCTCCTCTCTCTCTCGCTCTCTCTCTCTCTCTCTCTCTCTTTCTCGCTCTCTCTCTCTCTCTTTCTCGCTCTCTCTCTCTCTCTCTCTCTCTCTCTCTCTCTGTCTTTGTATATCTTTCTATCTACCTCGACCATAGACCCCTTTAAATATTTAAAGTGGTCTATGACCTCGACAAACAATTCCCTGTATCACAGTCAGGGTAGCCTGATTGACGGTAGCCTATATCAATATTATACATACATTGTAAAATCATTGTACTCTCTCTCTCTCGCTCGTTTATTCCCCCTTTTTTCCTTATACACTTTCTATAATATGCACTCTTTCTGATTCGCCTCTCTCTCTCTCTCTCTCTCTCTCTCTAACAAAACAAACACTCCCCTTTTACCCAATCAAAGGTGCTCTGACTGGGGGTATTTTAAAGCAGGCGTATTTTTAGTGTCCCAATGCTTTCAATATTAAAACCTTACTCATTAGCGAACAAGAGGCATGCAGTTCTGTTTTGTCACGGGTTCGGCGAAAATGTGTGTGTGTGTGTGTGTGTGTGTGTGTGTGTGTGTGTGTGTGTGTGTGTGTGTGTGTGTGTGTGTGTGTGTGTGCTTTACTTATTAATCGACTTATTAATCGAACCTTCCAGCCAACAATACCTTCTCTTGCCTGCCCATTTATTGATTCATCCACATATCCTTCCATTCATATAACCATCCATCCATCCATTAATACATCCATCTAATCAATACGCCATATATCCAAGTAACCAACCTTCCATACAACCATCCACTTATCAGTCAACCATCCAACCAAACCAACTAACCATCCACTCAATCATCCATCCGATAAACTAATCAGTAATCCAACTAACTATCCATTCAACCAACCATCCAACCAACCATCCAACAAACCATCCAACCAAACCAACGAACCAATCAACCATCAAACTGTCTAACAATCTAACAAACCATCCACCCAACCATCCATCTATCCAACCAACCATCAATCTATCAATCCATTAGCCCCTCATTTTTCCCAGATCATCTTCATTACCAGTTTTTAATTACCACACCCTCAACTTTCCAAAATTACCCTCGCTCCTGCCATGGAAAAGAAGGGGGTAAAAACAGGGAGGAGGAGGAGGAGGAAGCTGAATACACACACACATATATATATATATATATATATATATATATATATATATATATATAATTATATATATATATATATATATATATATATATAGAGAGAGAGAGAGAGAGAGAGAGAGAGAGAGAGAGAGAGAGAGAGAGAGAGAGAGAGAGAGAGAGAGAGAGAGAGAGCGCATGTGGGTATGTCTGAATATAAATACGAGTGCAGGCAAAGAACACAACACTAAAAATATACAAAAAGCGAGAGAATCAAAACAAAGAGAACAATAATAATACCTGACATAAACACGCAGGGATAATAACTCGGGGAAGAGGGGAAAATCCGAAAAGGGTAAAAACATGGAGAGGTAAAAACATGGAGAGGGGAAAATACCTGATAAGAGAAAATCCGAAAAAATAATCGATAATAAAAAAAAGGGAAGCGAAAAATAGTGATTACAATAATAGGGATAACGAAGGGAAATATCCAATGCATAGATGATGGATTAAAGAGGCTTCACTGTGCAGAGAACATAACAGTTTTAAATATAGTTCATTGTACAGTATATAAACACAGTCACATAGTATTTTTTTCGGCATTTTAAGGTAATTTGTATTTGAGAGTTTCTAATTTATAAATTTATGATTTCAGTCACCTAATCTACCGTTAGTCTATAGTTTCTGAAACACATAGTTTTATTTTTTATTTTTTTTATAACTGCTTTTAAGAAAATATGTAGGCAAAAGGGAGCTCAAAATATAGTCTGCAATTTACCAGTCTCTGATCACTAAAGCATCTCCAATGATAGATGAGAGGGGAGGGTAATGCAAGAGTTATTAATAATTTGCGAGGCAGTTCATAAACATGGAAGAAATAATGGCAGAAATTGGTAGCCATGATGGGAAATATACATGATGCTTTAGCCCCCTTGAGCATACAATGCAGCTATTCATATGGTGTTCTGGCTAACATTAGGCGATTTTATACAGCTTAGGTTAGACCTCTGCCTATCTCAATTAGCCAGTTAATTCCTACAGACCCTTTCTAAATATTAAAAGAAACCGTCTAATAATAATCCATGGAAGAATACGACAGGGCATACCGAAAAGGTTAAATACGATGACGTCTATTTTATATCATTCTGGCAACCATAACTCGATTTTATTGAGTATAGGAAGGAACTACATGAAATAGTTCAATATACCCTTTGGCTACACCGTACGAAAAAATATTTGGTGAAAGTTAAAACTGAAAAGAATATGCAATACGATCAAAAATCATTCTGGTGTACAACGGAATTTTATAACATGGCAACATTTATAGTCACCTAAAGGCAAAATAAAAGTAATTATTAGAAAGTACGGAACTGAATGTCAAGTCAGGTTCATCTCCACCCCCCCCCCCCCCCCCACCCTCTATCTTACTTATATATATATATATATATATATATATATATATATATATATATATATATATATTGTATATATATATATGTATATATATATATATATATACCGGTATATATATATATATATATATATATATATATAGAGAGAGAGAGAGAGAGAGAATCATAACATATTAAGGAAATGCACACGCTAGACATGGAATACTTCCTTTCCGAAAATAAAAAATATATATATAATATATACAGTATATATAAGTAAATATATAAATAAACAAATATATACAAATCAACAAAAAAAGAAGAAATGCAAGAAAACATCCCAACAAAAATACCAATAACAAAACAAAAAGCCCCCACCGGTACGAAAATAAAAGGAAAAACAAACATTGGGAGCCTGAGAAAAAATGGCCAAGCGTGGGAAAAAAAATATACAGGTGGGAATATTCGTCTTTCCTCTCAGACTGATGAAGTCCTGGCTAGATTGAGAGGGGGGGGGGGGGGGGGGGGGGGGGGGGGGGGGGGGGGGGGGGGGGGGGTGATTGGGGGAGCGGGGAGGAAAAAAGAAAGTATGGAAGTCAGGTCAGGGGGGAAATGAAAGGTCTCTCTCTCTCTCTCTCTCTCTCTCTCTCACACACACACACACACACACACACCTTCACTACCGAGGATTAACCTCCCATTGTAGTAGGCTGTACCTGACCATACGGACCATATACGGACTTGAATTGCTGCACCCTCTTTACCCTTCAACTCTTCACCCTGACCATACCAAAACAGTTTCTGTATGTATGTATGTTTGTGTGCATACGTGAGCATTTGTGTATACGGACATGTGCACACTTACTGCATGTTCTTATGTTCCTATATATGTATGTATATGTATGGGCGCACGTACGTGTATATACGTATGTTCTGTATATGAGTAAGTAAATAAATGTGTATATGTACTGTATATCACTTACTCTCATGGTTATTTTATGATAATTTGTATTCTGCACCTGCATCATTATTGTATTTATTTATTTTGTTTGTAAACTGAGCTTACCATCCTCATATCTGTACATCTCATGTTCATCCACTAAATTGTAAAATGTGTATTTTCATCTCATGAGGCTGCCATTCTTTAATAAACCGTTTATTATTATTATTATTATTATTATTATTATTACACACACACACACACACACACACACACACACACGCACACGCACACTATCACCACAAATTCACTGGCCTATTCACACTCATTCACACTCTCTCTCTCTCTCTCTCTCTCTCTCTCTCTCTCTCTCTCTCTCTCACACACACACACACACACACACATTAATCTTCCCAACCCCCAGGGACCCACAAGAAATATATTATCAGGTGATTAACTTGTTGGCGTTCTTGATTACCTCACATTTTTATATTAATTTTATCTACAGGTAGAATTCTCGGGGGCCGCACTTTTTGTTTTGCTGGTGTAATTGAAAAAATGAGGCACAATAGATTGATTGTATATATTTTAATTTCATATAATTTTATTACTTCGTGTTGATTGGTACCGGTATTAAAATATATATATATTATAATCTATATATCTGCCTAACTATGTATTTGGCTTTATGGCTATCTATTTATCTGTTTGTATATATATTAATCTATCAACGGTCTATCTACGTGTTCTGTTATTACCTGTCTTGGTCTTATCATATATCTATTTATACAATTAATATAATTAGGTTATTATATGTACGAGGCAAAACAATGAATATAACGTTATAGGCATTTACAAAACAATCATTTTAAGTCAATAATATGCTAATTAGATTATTATGTGATGTTCCGTTCGTTGAATCGGATAAATAGGTTTCAATCCCTTCTGTACCGGCGACGTCTTTATTTAATTTAATCTAGCTATATTTAGACGATTTTGTGCCGCTTATTAGAAAAATGTGGTAGTAAAACGGGTTAATTAAGATAGTTCGAAGTCTGTTAATTGCTAGAGGCCCTTCCTAAGCTGAATGAAATTGCCAATTAGTAGCCAGTATAAAATGAAAAGGACGGAACTGGTATCGAACGGGCTATAATGTAATGCTCCATATATTGATGGGGTATTTAATGAAGACTGACATTGGGTACAGCCTAAAGCTAATACAGATTGACGTTTATGAAATTAGCAAAATCATTAAAGGCTCGCTCTCTCTCTCTCTCTCTGATAGAATACATTATACAAAATTGACATACAGTATACATCTCAAACGGACAAAAGTTGAGGCCTAAGCTTAAATTTAATTATACAGCACAAACAAATAGGAGTCAATAACATATGACAATCTCTCTCTCTCTCTCTCTCTCTCTCTCTCTCTCTCTCTCTCTCTCTCAACTAACGGTACACCAGCAGAACATGTCAGAAAATTGTGAAGATTATAGAGTGTGGGGCACGGAGTGGTGGTGGGTGGGGGGAGAGCAGATAGAGGGGGGAGAGGGGTGTGGGGGTGGAAGAGAAAGGGGGAGGGTGAAGGAGGAGAGGTGGAGGGGCGTGTAGGGTGGAATTGGGGAGAGTGGGGGAGAGGTGGGAAGTGAGAGGGGGAGGGGGTGTGGGGGTGGAAGAGATAGGTGGGGGAGAGGGGGGGAGAGGTGGTGTGTTGGGGTGAAAGAGAAATATAGAGGCAGAAATGGAGGGGAGAGTGGGAGGGGAGAAAGAGAGGCGAGAAGGAAATATAAATGGGGAGGGAAATGGAGGAGAAAGGAGAGGGAGAAATAAGGGAGAGAGGAGAGAAAAGAGAAGAATAGAATGCACAAGAATGAAGGAAGGGAATGGGGGAGACAAGGCAGAAGGAAGAACGAGAAAGTTCAAATAAAGTAACACCATAACAAAGAAAACATTGATAAAGCAAAGGAAAAATGTGAAATAAAAGATAAACCTATATCAAATCAATATGAGAGAAGGGGAAGTAAAATATCAGCAAATAAAGGATGGCAAAAGGTATAAAAAAGGAAATATATAGATCTTGTGAGTGAAAAGAACACAAGACGTAAAAAATGTAAAGTAAAAACAAAATATGATGCTGGACGATATTACAGATTAGTCACAGCAAGAACGTCATCTCTGGACAATAATAGAAAACGTGAGATATAATAATAATAATAATAATAATAATAATAATAATAATAATGACGATAATAATAACAATACAAATAATAATAAAAATAAAAATAATATAAATAAGCAAATATTCCTATGACCCATATATATATATATATATATATATATATATATATATATATATATATATATATTACAGTAAAATACAATATAAGAGAGAGAAAGAGAGCATGGGTGATAAGAGAAGAAAGAAGAAAGATTGGATGGAGAAGAAAATAATATATGATTAGTTGAGATAGAGGAAGGTGAGATGTAATAAGAAGGAATTGGAGGAGAGGGGGGAGGAGGGGGGAGGGTAAAAGGAGAAGAAAGAAGAGATGTATTAAGAAGGAACAGGAGGAGGAGGAGGAGGGGGGAGAGTAGAAGGAAGATGAGATGGAATTGGAGGAGAAAGGGTAGAGGAGAAGTAATAAGAAATAATTGGAGGAGAGGAGGGGGAGATGGATAAAGGAAATGAGGATGATGAGGAAAGCTAAGAACAACAAATGGAGGAGGAGGAGGAGGAGGAGGAGGAGGAGAAAGAGAGGAGAGGCAGGGAGGAGGGTGATGAGGGAAATGAGGAAGAAGAGGAGCATAAATAGGAGGAAGAGGGGGAGCTAAGGCTGAGGGGGGAGGAGGAGGATTTGAGGAGGAGGAAAAGTGGAGCAGGAGGAGGATGGGTTGGAGAGGAGGAGGAGGAGTACTGTCGAGAAAGTGGAGGAGGATTCAAGGTAGGGAGGGGAGGGGAGGGGAGGAAGATGAGGCGGGGGAGGAAAAAGAGGGTGCCAGGAGGGAGGAGGAGGAGGCGGTCAAACCGGTTAAGAAGTACACCACGTGGTAGAGAAACGACCTGAAGCGAGGGGGAGGAGGAAGAAGAAAAGGAGGAGGAGGAGGAGGAGGAGGAGGAGGAGGGAGAAGAAGAGGAGGAAAAGAAGACCGTAGGAAGAGGAATAAAAAGAGAACAAAAGAAGGAAGCATGAAGGAGAGATTGATATGGAGGAGGAGGATAAATAGGAGGGTCCAGTAAGAAAGGGAGGAAGAGAAAGAAGAAAAGTGGGAGGAAGAAGAAGAAGGTGGGGGAGAAGGAAGTGTAAAAAGTAAGAGATAAATGAGAGAAGGAGGAGGAAGAAGAGTAGGAAGAGTAGGAAGAGGAGGAAGAAAGGAAGGAGGAGCAGGAGAAAGAAAATAACGAGAGAGAGAGAGAGAGAGAGAGAG
This sequence comes from Paralithodes platypus, assembly GCA_032716605.1. NCBI lineage: Eukaryota > Metazoa > Arthropoda > Malacostraca > Decapoda > Lithodidae > Paralithodes > Paralithodes platypus. The sequence goes on along the minus strand of CM064545.1, from coordinate 40,087,305 downwards.
ATAGTGTGAGAGTGAGAGAGAATCAGCTGATCGAGTTCACGACCTTAAGACGGAGCACAGCTACCAGGATGCTCAACCCAGACTGACCACACCCTACCACAATTATCAACCACCCAACCGTAACTACCACAACTACCAACCACACAACCGTAACTACCACAATTATCAACCATAACTACCACAATTATCAAACATACAACCGTAGCTACCACAACTACCACAATTATCAACCACACAACCGTAACTACCACAACTACCAAACAACAGCGTGAACTACCTATCACATCTATATCAAGTATCTATCACAACTACCACACAATTATATGCAGTCACACTCACAAATACTCAACAGATACCACAACCACCATACAATTACGTGAAATACCCAAAACAAAAATAAGTTAAATACCTATCAAAATTACTGCACAACTGCATGAAGTACCTACCACAATTACTTAACACACCTACCACCACAACTACCAGAAAATTACATAATATATCTACCACAACTACCAGACAACCTTATCTACCACAACTACCAGACAACCTTATCTACCACAACTACCAGACAACCTTAGGTAACATAGTTCATGGCGATCCGATACAAGTACAACTACCAGGTAATAAATACCAGATACCATAAATACCACACAGCCGTAAGTGGTACTAGATACTTCCACATAAGTAGCTACCACTCCCTTATAAGTACCAGCGGTCACCTCACCACAACTACCACGACACACACTGATACCACATCACACATACTAAAACACCATACAACTATTGCACATCATATATATAGGTACCACATCACACATTCCTAAGCACCATACCTACCATAAATAAGACACAGAGGTACCACATCACACATACCTAAACACCATAGCTACCACAACACACACTAAAAGTCTACATCACACATACTAAAACACCATACAACTATTGCACATCATATATAGGTACCACATCACACATTCCTAAGCACCATACCTACCATAAATAAGACACAGAGGTACCACATCACACATACCTAAACACCATAGCTACCACAACACACACTAAAAGTCTACATCACACATACTAAAACACCATACAACTATTGCACATCATATATAGGTACCACATCACACATTCCTAAGCACCATACCTACCATAAATAAGACACAGAGGTACCACATCACACATACCTAAACACCATAGCTACCACAACACACACTAAAAGTCTACATCACACATACTAAAACACCATACAACTATTGCACATCATATATAGGTACCACATCACACATTCCTAAGCACCATACCTACCACAACACACACTAAAAGTCTACATCACACATACTAAAACACCATACAAATATTGCATGCCATGCACATACTTAAATTATAATTTATTATAATTATAATGTTCGGCTTAAAAAGTGACTAAAGGTATTATAGATATTTATTAGGAATATTTGATTGAGAGAATACTGAAAACTGAAACAGAATGGGTGTATTAACCCCTTAAGGATTATAACGCGCTTTGGCCATTTTTGCTGGCTATTGTTAGAAGACTTTATTCAGATTAGGAAGAGTATATGGAAGTCAGAGGGTTAATAAAGAGTCTTTACACATTTAATTACCTTACCACAGATCCTTCCTAACCTGTATACAATCGGCTAATGATAACTAGAATATACTGCCAAAACGCGTATTGAACCTCAAAGGGTTAAGAATATCGAGGTTGACTGTGGCTGCATTCCACATTCACATCAGCTCACCAGTCCCCCTCCACGTTCATTACCCAGTCTGAAAATACCGCCTCCACGCTCCCACAATCCACACCCACATTCCCCACACGATCAATAGCCAGTCACACACACGTATATTCACCCACAACCACACAAACTCACAATCACAGACATTTACAATCCACAATCACACACTCATAAAACCCACAACCAATACACAACACAAGCTCACCATCGCATACATTTACAATCCACAACCACGCATTCATATACACCCTCAACTCATAACCAATGCAACACAAGCTCACAATCACAGACATTCACAATCCACAACCAATTATTCATATTTAGTCACTCGTAATCCACACCTTGATTTTGACTCTCTGTCACTCTTTCAACTTTGGGGGAGACACTTGTTACTGGCAGCATTGCCTTTTGTCTCCTTCATTCACATAGAACGAAAACACTTACTTCCACTATTAATATCCACAGCCATACATATACCCACATTCATATTCACTCTACTTCACATTCATAACCCACATTTAGACACCCACAACCCACACCTACATCCAATATAAATTCCCATATCCACACATACACCCACACTCATACATAACGCAATCCACACTTCAAGACACCCACAACCAATACATATAGAACATCCACACAAATTCACAACCACGATTCATATCAATAGCCACTATATCTGCCCCGACCCCTATCACACACACACACACACTCAACCCAAAACTCAACCCTTCTCTCAATCCCTCTTATTCACTTCAATTCCCACTCCCACAACCTCCACCCTTTATTTCAAATCCCCCCCCCCCCCCACCCGCAACTCACACCCCTACTTCCATCCCAAAACCTCCACCTCTTATTTAAACCTCAACTTTCCACCTCCAACCTCTTCCTCTTCCCCCTCCCCCATCCTTCTCCCACCTCTTATGCAAACCTCACCCCTCCACCCCAATAACCTCCTCCCTTTTCCTCTCCACCCCTAATACCACCACTACACCTTTCTCCCACCCCTCCACCCCAATAAACTCACCCCTCTTCCTCTCCACCCCTTTCCCCTCACCCAACTCTTACCTAACCCCACCCTGCCTCCTCCACCCTACCCCTGTCTCCTGGCCTTCCCCCAACCTCCCCCCTCTTCCTCTCCACCCCTCTCCCGACTCCTACATCCCTCTACCCCCAAACCAGCAACCTCCCCTCCCTCCTCCCCACAGCCGGGAATGAGGAACGACAGTCATTTGCGTAAGAAAAAGCATAAATATTGATACAAAACAGAGCAGCGTCTGAATACGAAGAGGAGGCTCCCTTCTTCCTGGTGCTGGCGGTGGAGGAGGAGGAAGAGGATATAAATTGGAGGAGGAGGAGGAGAAGGAAGAAGATATACATTGGAGGAGGTGGTGGATAAGGAAAAGAAGATTACAGAAAGAGGGGGAGAAAGGTGAGGATGATTTCAGAGGGAGGAAGAGGATGGGAGGAGGAGGAGGAGGACGGAAGTGATTAAGAAGAATAGAAAGTAGAAAGTGGAGAAAATGGATGGAAGACAAATTAGCAAAAGGAGGATATGGTTTGAGAAGGAAGCGAAAGGGGAAGCAGAGGGAATTCGCAATAAAGAGAGGGGAAACTGGAGAACCCTATAATAAATGGAATAAGTAATTGAAGAAAGATGAAAATAGAAGAGGAGGGGGAGAGGAAAGGCGAGGAAGGAGAATGAAAAGAAAGGGAGGATTAATAGTACAGAAGAAGGGAAGAAGGAGGGAAAGAGAACGAAAGACTAAGAAGGGGAGGATTAATAATGTGGCTGAAGAAGGGAAGAAGAAGGAAAGGAAAAACAAGACGAAGAAGGGGCATGTGAAGAGGAGGAGGATTAATACAGAAGAAGGAAAAGGAAACCAAAGACGAATTAGGAGAAGGGGAGGGTGAATAAATATGGTAGAGGAGGAGAAGGGGTGAGACAATATTGAACCCTAGGAAGGAAAGAAGTAGGAAGAGAGGGAACGGACGAAGGGGAGTTGGAAGAAGAGGAAATGAAGGAGGAAGAGGGAGAGGGAGACTAAATTGGAAGAATGAGTAAATAAGGAAAAAGAGCATTCATAGGAGAATGCAAAAGGATGAAAAAGAGGAAGAAAGAGGGGAAGAAAGGACGGAGGAGGAAGCAAGGGGGGTATAAATGAAAGAGGATTAGAAATACAAGAAGGCAGGGAAGAAGGAAGAGGAATAGGGTGAAGAATAAGAAGAGGAGCTGGATAAGGAAAAACAGAGAGAAAGGGAATGGAGGAGGAAGAGAAATAGGAAGAACAGAGTGAAGAATATAAAGAATAACTAGAGAAGGAAGACAGGACAAAAAGGAAATGGAACAGGATGAAAAACAGGAAGAGCAGGGTAAAGAATAAGAAGAGAGAGAGAGAGAGAGAGAGAGAGAGAGAGAGAGAGAGAGAGAGAGAGAGAGAGAGAGAGAGAGAGAGGAAAGGAATAAAGGAAAGGAAGAAGGGGAGGAGAAGGATTAATTTAGCAGAGGGAGCGAAGGAGGTATAAGAATTACAGAACGCCAGTAGAAGTAAACACAGCCCAGATAATTCCGTGTGAGGAGGAGTAGGAAGAGGAGGGGGGGAGGTATATTAACACCAGGAGGCAGATATATTAAGAAGAGGAAGAAGAGAAGGAGGAGGTGTAGTAGAAAGGGGTAGCAATAGGAGTAAGATAATTCCGTGTGAGGAGGAAGAGAGAGAGAGAGTGAGAGTGAGCATGAGAGAGAGAGAGAGAGAGAGGGAGGGAGAGAGAGAGAGAGAGTGAGAGTGAGTGAGTGTGAGAGTTGCAACACAGCGTGGGTGGAGCAGATGCCCTGAGGAGCTGCCTTTGTAGTGGAGGAGGAGGAGGAGGAGCAAGAGATGAGGAGGTGGTGGAGGAGGGAGATAATTAGGGACATATGAGAATTGGGAGGAAGAGGAGTAGGAGAAGGATGAGTAAGAAGAAGGAAATAAGAACGAAAAGGAGGTAGAGGAGGAGGAGGAGGAGGGGCAGATTATGAAGAGGAAGAAGAAGAAGAAGAAGAAAAAGAAGAAGAAGGAAGAAGAGCAAGAGAAGGATGAATGAGAAGAAAGGAGTAAGAGGAATGAGTAAGAGGAGGAATGAGTAAGGTGGGTGAGAGAATAATGTAATGGTCGGCTAGTTTACCTCTCCGCTACGACTTAAGGTCAAGGGGAGGGGAGGAGGGGAAGGGAGGGAGAGAGGGGAGGGGGGGGGGAGAGATAAGGAGGGAAGAGGGATGGGAGGGGAGGCAGGAGAAAGTAAGGGCGAAGGAGGAGGAGGAGGAGGGGAGAAAATGGAAAAGAGGGAGAATGGAGAGAGGGGGAATGGGAGAGAATGGACAAAAGTTAGAATGGAGAGATGGGGAAGTTAAATGCGAAGGAAAAGGAGAGGAGAGAAGGGGAGGAGGAGGGGAGAGAAGGGGGGAGGGAGTAGGGGAAGGTGGGAAGAAGAGGAGGGGAGATAATGGAAGAGGGGGATGAGAGAAAATGGAAGAGGGGGGATGAGAGAAAATGGAAGAGGGGGGATGAGAGAAAATGGAAGAGGGGGGATGAGAGAAAATGGGAAAAAAAACAAAAGTTAGAGTGGAGGGATGGGAAGGGGGTGAGATGTAAGGGAGGGAAGAAACAAAAAAAGGAAGAATTGTGGACCCAGGAAACAATGTAATATACCAGTACTTAATGTTATTGTTTGATAGCTTACAATTATTGCAATAATATGTCTATGGGAATGGAGAGAGAGAGAGAGAGAGAGAGAGAGAGAGAGAGAGAGAGAGAGAGAGAGAGAGAGAGAGAGAGAGAGAGAGAGAGAGAGAGAGAGAGAGAGAGAGAGAGAGAGAGAGAGAGAGGGAGGGGGGGGGGGGGGGGAGATCAGTGTAGGTATGCTCGGAACTCAACTCGACCAAACGACACAAATCGAGGGTAACACACGACCTTACTGACGGACATAGTTTTTGTTGTAGTCCCCCCTTGTTTTTATCATTAGTATAGTATAGTATAGTCTCTCTCTGTCTCTCTCTCTCTCTCTCTCTCTCCCGTGCTATCCTATTCGTCCACTCTCCTTCAAATAGCTACTAGAATATATAAGACATGGCCAACTCGCTCGGATCGTACGGCCTGTGTGCGGGGGTCAGTGAATCTATGTATCTCTATGTAACTATCTTTCGGGGGTCAGTGAATCTATGTATCTCTATGTAACTATCTTTCATTATCTCCAATCTATCTCACTGTATGTATCTATCTGACAAACGAGACACGTCGATAGTAACACACGACCACACTGACCAACACAGTTTTTGTTTAGCTCCCCCTTGTTTTTATCTTGGGGGGGACTTTGTTTATTTATTTATTATTTTGTTTTGGGGGGGATAGTCTAGCTGTTTCTTTATTTATTTATCTATCTATCTATCTATCTATCTATCTATCTATCTATCTATCTATCTACCGTCTGTTTGTTTATCTATCTCTCTTTCTATCCGCTATCGCGGTGGTCCCTATGCATACATTTATATAACCTATTTGTACATTTAGCTATATACCGATTTAGTTGTACTCTTCAGATAATGTATATATTTACGGTGTAACTATTTATTTGTTGGTATTGTTTACTGTATCGTCTCTCTCTCTCTCTCTCTCTCTCTCTCTCTCTCTCTCTCTCTCTCTCCAATCCTCTTGGCCAGCACTTTAATGGATGGGGCTAGGCTTTTAAAGGGAAGGAATTAGCAGTAGTGGTGATGGTTGTTGTGGTAGAGGTGGTTGTTGTGATGGTAGTTGATGGTACTGACAATTTGTTCTGGTACCATAGTTAGTACGGTAGTAGTGTTGTTGTTGTTATTGTGATGGTGGTGGTGGTAGTAGCAGTAGTTGAGTGGTATTAATAGTTGTGGTAGAAGTAGCAGTAGTAGTAGTAGTAGTAGTTGTTGTTATTGTTGTTGTGATGGTGGTGGTGGTGGTGGTAGTAGTAGTAAAGTAGTAGTAGTAGTAGTAGTAGTAGTAGTAGTAGTAGTAGTTGTGGTGGTGGGTGTGGCAGACAATGAATGTGTTGAAAGTCTTGTCATTGTGATAAAGGTAACAATTAGCCATAACACAATAAGCTGAATTGAAGAGAACGACAATACGACATTTCTGAGTGATAAAATGACCATGAGGATGTTTTCATGACACAACCAACTCTTAACACACACACACACACACACACACACACACACTATCTTGAGTTAACTTTATTGTATGAGTACTTATTCAAATTTGATCACAACTTTAATTTTAATAGTCTAAGAATGAATAAATTTTAAAGTATAACTGTGAAGGCCTGAGATTTATACATATTATGACTGTATATTTAAATATTTTCTGCATATATACCGCACTGTACATTGTAATATAGATCTATTGCAAAGTATATATTATATACGGTACATTTGAAAATCAAATGTCCTCTTACTGAAAATCTCTCTCATCCTCTCTCTATCTCTCTCTCACTCTCACAATCACACACTCACTCTCACCTCTCACTCACTCACTCTCTCTCTCTCTCTCTCTCTCTCACACACACACTCACACACACTCTCTCTCTCTCACCATCAACAGTAGCCGGTGTGGGAACTGTTGTCACACAGGTAACAGCGCGGAGACACGGCCCTTTAAACGGCTATCTGATACGGTTTTTGTTCCCGCGCCACCACTACCTTGACTCGCAGATGGACTATTAACAGGTGAATGTGTTTGTTTGTTTATCTGGTTAATTTGTTTGGTTGGGGAGAATCAGTAAGAGAGGCTTGTGAATGATTGTTTGTTAGGAAAGGCTTGTAAATGTTTGTTTGTTAAGAGCGGTTTGGTAATGTTTGTTAGGAAAGGCTTATAAATGTTTGTTTGTTAAGAGAGGCTTGTAATTTTTTGTTTGCTAGGAGAGGCAATTAAATGTTTGTTTGTTAAGAGAGGCTTTTAATTGTTTGTTAGGAGAGGCTTGTAAATATTTGTTTTTTAGGAGAGGTTTGTAAATGTTTGTTTGTTGTGGAGAATCATTAAGAGAGGCTTGTAAATGTTTGTAGTAGTATATGTACAAGTATGGGTTTGGTTAGGGATGCAGAGAGAGAGAGAGAGAGAGAGAGAGAGAGAGAGAGAAAGGGGTTGTGGATGTGTAAGAGGATGTATATGTCAACATGTATAATCAAAACAATAATATTTGGTGGACCTAGGGAAAAAAAATTAGTGAGAGGGTAATTACTATGTGTTGCTGTAGAGTGGTCTCGTATGTTGTTTGGAGCAGCGAGATAAAGGATAATTGGGTAGTTATCAATGATGTGTGCTCCCAGGCGTGTCTTAAGGGGGGTAGTGCTTTGTTTTGTTGGTCTATATATTTATTTATTGTATATTTTGTTTTCCCTTGCTAGACCTCCATCAAGCTTTAAACAAATAACCCCTTTCACGATAAATGTGTAAATTTTTCGGTCGGTTCCTTCTACAATTACAGGCTCGCTATCGCTCGCCAGGAAAAAATCGACACCTAAATGGCACGAAAGGTCTTAATATTGACAAGGAAATGAGGCAAAAGGTCTAAAACTCGCCAACCTAAATGGCACGAAAGGTCTTAATATTGACAAAGAAATGAGGCGAAAGGTCTAAAAATCGCCAACCTAACGGAACGAACGAACTTCTTAAAAATAAAGATTAACGATAAAGACAAGAGATAAAGGATAATTGGGTAGTTATCAATGATGTGTGCTCCCAGGCGTGGTTTAAGGGGGAGGTAGTCGCTTTTTACGGACCCCCTTCTCCCTCATGTTTAGCCCCAATAGTTTTGAAATGTTAATACGTCGTTCGCCCCATTAGTTTGGCGATTTTAGGAACATTCCCCCATTTCTGTCAATTTTAAGACCTTTCGTGCCATTTAGGTGTCGATTTTTTCCTGGCGAGCCTGTAATTTAAGAGGAACCAGCCTTTGGTATGGCGTGGTATTGACAGGTATGGGATTGTATGCATAGAAGCTGTGGAAGGTATGGTAAGGTGTGGTTTAGACAGGTATGGGAGATGGTTTAGACAAGTATGAGGGTGTGGAATGGATGTATGGAAGGTATGGAGGTGTTATGGCAGGGTGTGATTTAGACAGATATGGGAGGCGGTCTAGACAGATAAGTGATAGGGTGTTTGAAACAGGTGTGGGAGGTGGTTTAGACAGGTATGAGATATGATTTTAGACAAGTATGGGAGGAAGTTTAGACAGGGATGAAATATGGTTTAGACAAGGATGGGATGTGGTTTAGACAGGTATGATATATGGTTTAGACAGGTATGGGAGGTAATAAAGACAGGTACAAGATATGGTTTACACAGGTATGGGAGGCAGTTTAGACAGGTATGTGATAGGATGTGGTTTATACAGAAATAGAAGGTAGTTTAGACAGGTATGGAATATGGTTTACAAAGGTATGGGATGTAGTTTAGACAGGGATGGGATATGGTTTAGACAGGTATGGGAGGTATTTTAGACAGGTATGTGAGAGGATGTATATGACAGGTGTGGTACTGTGGGAGTAAGATGATGAGGTGTGGGTGTGGGAGACAAAGAGTGGATAATGGGTATTTACCAGTGTAGTGGATGAGGTGTGGGTGTCTGTGTGGGTATTGGTCAACCGGTGTGGGATTAAATTCTTACTGTGTGTGTGTGAGAGAGAGAGAGAGAGAGAGAGAGAGAGAGAGAGAGAGAGAGAGAGAGAGAGAGAGAGAGAGAGAGAGAGAGAGAGAGAGAGAGAGCGAGGGCTAGAAGATGAACTACACCTAGAGAACAGGTAGACTACACACACACGCCTAGACGAGCGATAGGTAATAGTAATTAGCAGGTGAGACTACGGACAGGTATAATGGCTGGTTGACAGGGGGCGGCGCGCGAACTGGTTTTGGGTGGTCAGGCTTCGATACCAGAATACTGATGGCGGACAGAAGGAACCGGCCTTCGGCCGGGAAATTTGTCTACCAAAAAATGTATACATTTATCTTGAAAGGGGGGTCTAGGGGTTGTTTTTATAAGTTTGATGGAGGTCTAGCGAGGAAAATAAAAAAAATATTAATAAATAAATATATAGACCTAAACCCAAGCACTATCCCCCTTAAGGTGATCAAAGCACATGATGTCGGTGATTGGCCAGTCTCGATTTGTTGATAGGATCTCTTGTTTTGGCTGCAATTAGGAGCTCGATATAGCAATTAGATTAAGGGAAGTGGTTGATCAGCTGGAGGGGGGTTGTGATTCTCTCTCTCTCTCTCTCTCTCTCTCTCTCTCTCTCAATTGTCGGAGGGTACGGAGGGTGGGGAGAGAGCCTTCTTTTGTATCCTTTCCTTCAACTTTCCTTTTCTATCGGATATGCCATCTCTACTAGAATTAAGTTCTGACCACCTCGTTTGGATCGTAAGGTCTGTCTGGCCAGTGTATATATGTAAATATATGTAAATATCTCTCTCTCTCTCTGACACTTGCTTAACCTTTGCATGCGGGTGTAGCTTACTTTTTGTACTATCACTGGATAATATAATAATTCAGATCTGGAAAGAAGATTAGTAATAAAGCGGTTTAACAACAAGCATATCTATTTAGTACAATTATACTTTGAAACTTTGTATTCTGGATAACGCTAAATAATTATGCTGCGCTTAGGAAAGGCTTCTAGTTTCCATTCGTATATGTCGTCATTATATTTTTGATAGATATACAGTATATAATTCATATTAATAGTATATAAAATATATACATTATACAATAAGCATAATAACCAGTCAAAGGATTAATATTAGTGATGAAAGAAATACAAAAGGTTATCAGTGACTCTTTTCCTTATCAGCTGTTCCTCGTCGCCAGGTAATATTCTTCACCTGTTCTCTCTCTTATCTGCTTATCTATGACCAGGCCTAAGCTATCGATCTGTTGTTTCGGCTTAATTAAATTTAGGGTGTGGGGCGGTGTTAGCTTGCTATCTCTCTCGCTCTCGCTTGCTCTCTCTCTCTCTCTCTCTCTCTCTCTCTCTCTCTCTCTCTCTCTCTCTCTGTCTGTCTGTCTGTCTGTCTGTCTGTCTCTCTCTCTCTCTCAATGTTATATGTGCGATTAGTTTGCTTGGGAAACAGATTAACTTGCTCATGTAGTAATGTACACCCTATGTGGTGGATTGTGTTCTTTTATTTAATAATTTTCATTTTAGTAAGCGTTGTTTCCACATAGCGATTTTGATAATTTAATTTGACTTTATATTGTCCTTGTCCCAATTTTGGTTTGTTTAGTTTGCAAGTTTTACATTTTAATTACTGACCGATTAGCCCTGTCAGTCATTTTATGTGCATCTAATTATGTAACATATAGTTATGTCTAAGTTTATCCAATTATGTAAGTTAATATCCATGCACGCTTGCCTGTTTGCTGTAACTCTCTCTCTCTCTCTCTCTCTCTCTCTCTCTCTCTCTCTCTCTCTCTCTCTCTCTCTCTTCATTGAACATCTGATTGACCAACTAACTTTCCTAATATCCTAATTCATTCTAACTGTCTATTGCCCGTCTATGCTTTCTTTCCACCCCTACCACCCCCATACAAACACAGCTCTCTCACACTCACTCACTTTCTCTCTCTCCTACTATTCACTGAATATCTGACTGACCGACTAACTCTATCTTAATAAATTATATCTGTCTATTTGCTGTCTTCTTTCACCCCCACCCCACCCCCACCTCCTCTCTCTCTCTCTCTCTCTCTCTCTCTCTCTCTCTCTCTCTCTCTCTCTCTCTACGCCCATCACACCTGTCTCCCTACCTGCTCATTAGCCCTGCACCTACCTGTCCTACCTCTCTGCTATCTTAACCGCCTCGTTCACACCTGTCTAACCACTGGAAGGCTGCTATCTTTATCTATCTTTATCTTGTGAGTGAGTTCAAGTATTAGGCATTCATTTTGTTTTATTTTTTATTGTATTACATTTCATTTTAGTTTTATTTTGTTTATCATCTCTCCTGAATCGCCATACAATTGTAGTGTCGTTCTATAGCTTGTGTTCGTATGTATACCTCGTCAGCATGAATTTATCTTCATATTTTATATATCCCCCTCGGGGAGATATCCACTTGAGGGACTTTTTTCTTGACCCCTTTCTCCCTCGTGTCTAGCCCCGTTGCTTTTAAGATTTTAAGACGTTCGCCCCATTAGTTTGGCGATTTTAAGAACTTTCACCCCATTTCTGACAATTTTAAGACCTTTCGTGCCACTTAGGTGTCGAATTTTCCCTGGCGAGCGATAGCGAGCCTGTAATTTAAGAGGAACCGGCCTTCGGCCTGGACATTTTTCTACCGAAAAATGTACACATTTATCTTGAAAGGGGGTCAAGGGGGTTTAATTTTAAGTTTGATGGAGGTTAAGGTAATAAACTAAAAACCTCCCCTTAACTTCATCTTGCTCATGTGTCCATCGTTCCTGCGGCGAAATGTAAATAATAACTATAATGGATAACAAACACCCTATGAGGAGGAGCACTTTATTGACAACGTTTCGCAGATATCTTCTTCTTCAGGTCACTCTGAAGAAGCTATGTGCGAAACGTTGTCAATAAAGTGCTCCTCCTCAGATGGTGTTTTTCTTATCAACACAATTATTATAACAACCGGTTTACTTAGATGTTGGCCTGTGTATCGAGTCATGTATCTCCACAACCTCTTCACTACCAGCTCAGGTAACCCGTTCTGTACCGGCGACGTCTTATTGATTTTGTTCTAGCTAAATGTAGACGATACTCAACATTTAATCTTACTGAGAAGGATAAATCCAATCCAATCCTTTGCCGGCAGCTGCAGGTAAGAATTGAAATACGATAGACAAATATATATATTTAATAGGTTTTTGTGAGATTATGACCAAGTGTTGAGATAAATGCAGACAATATTAGCAACTAAATAATTAAATACAGATTTGTCTTAAGTGATCACGTGATATAATCAAACCGATTGTTGGTTCATACACTCTCACTCACTCTCTCACTCTCTCTCTCTCTCTCTCTCTCTCTCTCTCTCTCTTTTCTCTCTCTCAGTTCATTAGCATCGCATCCACACCTCTCCCCTCCTCCCCCACCCCCCTCTCTCTCTCTCTCTCTCTCTCTCTCTCTCTCTCTCTCTCTCTCTCTCTCTCTCTCTCTCTCTCTCTCTCTCTCTCTCTCTCTCTCTCTCTCTCGTATAGGCTACACATACAAAACAACACAAACAAGCATAACATACGTACAGTCTATCAAAATCAAATACACTACAGATAAATCAACCACAAATACTTTAACAGACATAAATAATAACATTATCATCTATGAAATATAACCACAACGTTCCATTAAAATAATCTCCATGATAACAAGACCAAAACAACAACACTAAGCCACCATCATCACCACCACTACCACCACCACCACAACTACCACCATCACCACCACCCACACCACCACCATCACCACCACCACCACAACTACCACCATCACCACCACCCACACCACCACCATCACCAAGCACCAACTAATAACCAGCACATTAAAATTACACCACCACTACCACCACCAATTACAACCACTAAACAACAACAACAACACCACTAATAACAGGCTGCCTTCCTTGAATAACACCTACAGGTAACATAAATACGAGGTCGCAGGTGAGAATATTATTATTATTATTATTATTATTATTATTATTATTATTAAACACGGTGAAGAAACTCACTATTATTATTATTATTATATAACATCATCATCATCATCTTTGGCAAAAATTAGCTTAACCTTCCATACTTTCACACATTAAACTATCAAATAATAATAAAACAGCACTAGCTAAAACAGCGCTAATAACAGCACTAGCTAAAACAGCGCTAATAACAGGCCTTGTCCTTGAATAACAGCTAACATAATTACGGGGGCACAGGTGAGGAACAATCTCATTATTAATAAGCACGATCTTTGGCCTAATTCACCTCCACCCCCTTCCCCCTACCCACCCACCCACCCACACACACACATCCTTACCTATTCTTCCTCTTTGTTTTGGTAGCTATATCCAAGTTAATATGTAGATGTTGCTCGCTATTATTTATGTCCAGCAACTCGTTCTCGTTCTGCCTGTTTTTGTTGAGGTAGCATTGTAATATACTGTAAGTGATGGTATTCAAAGTGGAAACATTGTAATATGAGTGATGGTATTCAAAGTGGAAACATTGTAATATGAGTGATGGTATTCAAAGTGGAAACATTGTAATATGAGTGATGGTATTCAAAGTGGAAACATTGTAATATGAGTGATGGTATTCAAAGTGGAAACATTGTAATATGAGTGATGGTATTCAAAGTGGAAACATTGTAATATGAGTGATGGTATTCAAAGTGGAAACATTGTAATATGAGTGATGGTATTCAAAGTGGAAACATTGTAATATGAGTGATGGTATTCAAAGTGGAAACATTGTAATATGAGTGATGGTATTCAAAGTGGAAACATTGTAATATGAGTGATGGTATTCAAAGTGGAAACATTGTAATATGAGTGATGGTATTCAAAGTGGAAACATGCATCATACAAAATATCTACAGTATCTAAACACCAACTTATATTTAGTTCTACATTACTACAATTCGCTTACGAACATTTACACATTTCTATTGATAGTAACGTATGAATTTGTGTATATATTTGTACACTGTTAACTCCGAAAATATTTAAATTGCAGCCTCTCTCTCTCCCTCTCTCTCTCTCTCACGACACCAACCCACCTCATTACCATAAACAACGTTCCCCCTCTCCCCCCCAATAGCCCCCACCCCCTCATACATCTCTGCACCCCTCCCCCTTACAAACACACTCCCCTGCAAACCCCCCCTCCCCCTCCTGGAAACAGTATAACTCTCTCTCTCTTCCCCCCCCCCCCCGCCTCCCCAGCCTCCCCCCTCGAACAAGAGTACCATACAAATCAAAGTACCAAAATATCCCCTACACATTTCGCGCAGGTGTTAGATGGCAATCGATACATAAGAGATTCACACACACACACACACATACACTATATATATATATATATACAGTATATATATATATATATATATATATATATATATATATATATATATATATATATATATATATATATATATATATATATATATTATATATGTGTGTGTGTGTGTGTGTGTAAGTATCGATAGATGATTAGGCAGAGGCAGTTAGATAGATTAATATATATGGATATACAAAAGGAGCCTACAGAACTAATAATGCTTCCTACAAAAGAAGAAAATACCCACACCATTTAATATCATGAACGACCATTCCATAATATCCCTTCCAAGGTCAATTTCCTATTAATGTTTAACACTTTCTGTATACCATGAAGCATTATAAAAACTGGCTATTATTAAACGATATTACTACGCTAAGGAAATAACTGTGAGAATCAAAGTGTTAATAAAGAGAGAGTTTATCTCTTCTATTGCTTCCTAAACTTTATAAAATCCCCTAGTGTTAACAAATATATAAATCTCCTAGTGTTAACAAATATATAAATCCCCTAGTGTTAACAAATATATAAATCCCCTAGTGTTAACAAATATATAAATCCCCTAGTGTTAACAAATATATAAATCCCCTAGTGTTAACAAATATATAAATCCCCTAGTGTTAACAAATATATAAATCCCCTAGTGTTAACAAATATATAAAGACACCATAATACCAGAAGGTTACACTGTGGCGGGCTGCGATACTTTTTTCCCCAAAACACCAACCCCTTTAACAATATGGGTTCGCCTCAGCACACCCACACTCCTAAGCTTATACAAATCCCCTAGTATAAGCAAAAATATGATTGTATATATATATTCAGGCACATACCCCATAGCTGGAGGTGGCTGACCTGAGACAGAGCCCGAACAGAGTAGGAGAGTTTTACAAAGGGAGGAGGATTCCTAGCCTCCTGCCCCCCAAAATATACATACACCATTAGGGTTAATACTGGTTGTGATACTCTTTCCCTAAAGTACACTAACCTCTTTAAAAAATATGGGTTCGCCTCCGCACACCCACTACACAGGTCCTTACAACAACAACCCCTCCATACATGCCCTTGACCTCTCTTATACACTCCGCCCACACTCCCATCCCGTAAACCCTTCCAAGAATACCAACCCGGTAGCACACGGGAGAACCTGTTTATCGTCAACTTTCTTATTACGGTATTATTTCTGGTATTTTTTTTTTTTTGGGGGGGGACTGATATCGAAAACTAGAATGAAGATAGATTGAGGGGAGATGGGTCGCTTTTTCGGGACCCCCTTCTCCCTCATGTTTAGCCCCATTAGTTTTCAGATTTTATGACGTTCGGCCCATTAGTTTGGAGATTTGAACAGCTTTCACCTCATTTCGTTGTCAAATTTAAACCCTTTCGTGCCATTTAGGTGTCGATTTTTGCCTGGCCAGTGATAACTCGATAGCTCGGCCGAAACCGGGACATCTTTCTACCGAAAAATTTACAAATTTATCTTGATGGGGGTTCTAGGTTTTTTGTTTTTGTTTTTATTAAGCTTGATGGAGGTCTAATGAGGAAACAAAAAACTAAACAAATTAATAAATAGACCAACCCTCTAACCCCCCCCCCCTCCCATCCCCTTCAAGAGACATAGCTACGCCCCCTGCCTCCCCCCACAAAAAAAG
The DNA here is from genome assembly GCA_032716605.1 of Paralithodes platypus. Classification (NCBI taxonomy): domain Eukaryota; kingdom Metazoa; phylum Arthropoda; class Malacostraca; order Decapoda; family Lithodidae; genus Paralithodes; species Paralithodes platypus. The sequence goes on along the minus strand of CM064545.1, from coordinate 40,070,822 downwards.
CTGGGGGTCCGCGTCGCCAGCACTGATAAGCCTGTCCCCAGCAAACCACCCACATCCCAAACTTAAACGGGGGGGGGGATGCTGTGGCTGAATGGTCGTTAGAGAGAGAGAGAGAGAGAGTGTGTGTGTGTGTGTGTGTGTGTGTGTGTGTGTGTGTGTATGTATGTGAGAGAGAGAGAGAGAGAGAGAGAGAGAGAGAGAGAGAGAGAGAGAGAGAGAGAGAGAGAGAGAGAGAGAGAGAGAGAGAGCGAGAGCGAGAGAGAAAGCAAGACAGAGAGAGCGAGCAAGAACAAGCATCCCGTTACCTCCCTCCTCCTCAATACTAGTAAGCACGCATACACACACACACACACACACACATACACACACACACACACACACACACACACACACACACAATAAATATAAAAAGAAAACCATGCATAGACAGTCAGCAGTATAATATTTGTTTATTTCCCCGGTTCAAGAAGTATACTAAATTTGACTTGTACATTTATTAAACGATTAGGTTACAACAACACCCACAATAAGTTACCTACATATCCAAATACAACTACATCAACATCACCTCAACAATAATTAACAACATCAACATCAACCCTCAACACCCCAACACTAACAACAACACTAACAACATCAACCCTCAACACCCCAACACAAACAACAACACTAACAACATCAACCCTCAACACCCCAACACAAACAACAACACTAACAACATCAACCCTCAACACCCCAACACAAACAACAACACTAACAACATCAACCCTCAACACCCCAACAAACAACAACACTAACAACATCAACCCTCAACACCCCCACAAACAACAACACTAACAACATCAACCCTCAACACCCCAACACAAACAACAACACTAACAACATCAACCCTCAACACCCCAACACAAACAACACTAACAACATCAACCCTCAAAGATCAACATACCAGCACCACCTCAAACAACAACACAAACTAGAGCAACAACAAAAACAACAACAAAAACAACCCCAGCATCACTAAAATACAACACAAAAGCAAATTGCATATACAAAAAATACAGCAACTAAAAACAATGACAACGATACGCCACAAACAAATGAATAACAACTACCACAACAACAACAAACACAACCACCACCAACAACAACAACAACTACACAACAACCATAAAACCAAATTACACAAGCAAATACATTAACAGTGACAATGCTATACACAATCACAAAAACAACAAGCCCAACAACAACAACAACAACAACAGCCCTCAAAGATCAACAGAGGAAAGTCCGACTTAGGCAAGCACAATTATCCGCAACATTTTATTTTTGTTCATCCAATTTTTTTGTTCCTGAGTCTGGTATTAGTCAGACAGTGGCCGGGCAGGTTTGTGGGCTACCCTCCTCCTTCCCCCCCCCCCCCCCCTTTGCTACATCCCTCGCATGCACTCACACACTACTGGCTATTAAAGGCACAAATACACACACACACACACACACACACACACACACACACACACACACACTCACACACACCATCCTATTGAATGCGCGCACACACAAACACACACAGGTACACTATTTATCACACACACACACACACACACAGCTGTTTGTTATTTAATACAGTTACCGAACCATGTAGTATTTTCCAAAGGAAACAAAAACATGCATCGGTACAGACAGACATACCGGTAACAGACAAATACACTAACAGACAGACAGCCAAACGAAACAGACAAACATACAAACAGAAAAACAAACCAACGAGTAGACAAACACATTGACTGACAGACGCAAAAGGGCCAGTGCTTTTCCGAAAATTGGGTTGCGTGGACCGTGGACTTCGGAAAATACAGACAAAAATGATAGGGAACATAGTGGCGGTATAGGCTGGGGGAGATAAGGGAGAGTACTGGATGGATGGATGGATGAATAGATAAATTATATACGGAATAGATATGGAATAGTTTAGGCAGATATATTGCTAGATGGATGGATAGAAAGCTTGATGAGTGGATAAATGGAGGTAGGGTAAATAGACACATTATATAGTTTAGAGTGACTTTAGACAGACGAATGGATAGATAATTGGATGGATGGATAATTAAGTAGAGAAATTATATAGCTTGGTCACGATAAATAATAGATAGATGGATGGAAAGATCGACAGACGGATAGATAAAAGGATATATAAGACAGATAGATAAATAGGTAGATAGATAGATATGATTGATACATGATACATCTACTGTTGAAGGAGAAATAAATATAAAGGGTAAGAATAGAAAACGGTGACTAGGAAAATACAAAGAAAAAAATGTATATATTAATAAATATAGCTACATAAAGAGAGAGAGAGAGAGAGAGAGAGAGAGAGAGAGAGAGAGAGAGAGAGAGAGAGCGCGCGATGAAGTGAGAATGAGAGCGACAGGTGCAGGAGACAGGATGAGAAAAAAGGGCGGTAGATATTCCATTTTAACTCTTATTTTATTGTGCTCTCTCGCTCTCTCTCTCTCTCTCTCTCTCTCTCTCTCTCTCTCTCTCTCTCAATGTAGGGAATGTCGGCACCCTCACACACCTTAAGCCCAGTTGTCAATCCACCAACACTACAGTGTAAACGCTAGCACGGTGGTCTGAGAGAGAGATAATTACAAGGAATAGTTAGTATCACAAAAACGAGACAATACGATGCTTTGTTATATCCCGGATGCTTCAGAACTTTAATATAATGGTTCAAGGATTCGAATGGGTGTAACGTTAGAGCTCATGATTGTGCAACAGATATTTTATGCAACAACATATGAAAGTTGGAAAATATACGACAGACAAACATATAAGAAGGAAAGACATCCTATAGCGTGTTGTGGGTAAATAAAGTATAGGGTAATGCAAAATGTAGGTATCTTCACACGAACACAACGAGTACACACACACACACGCACGCACAAGGACACAACCCTCTTCCCGTCTTCTCTATCATGACGCAACACTTATGACGCGCTCTCTCTCTCTCTCTCCATTGTTGTTCCAATAGTGTGCTTATATCGCTTTTAATTGATCATTGTATTATATTACTTCTATAATATTGGTGTTTCTTTGCTTACAGGTAAGTAAGGTTACTTTTATTTATATTAATAGTCAATCAAATATACTGTATTTGTTTCCTCTCTATATCTCTATGGATGCATTTTTGCACTACCTGGAGCAAACTTCCCACAAAATGCATACACTACCTGGAGCAAACTTCCCACAAAATGCAAATACATTTTCAGTAGAGCAGTATAAGAATCGAGTAGATAGTATCCTGCATATTTTGCAATGAGGGTACAGCACTATGAACTATTTTAATTACTCCATAGGTATCTCCCTGGAATGATCCACAAGGCCTTTGAGATACTAACTGTTCCCTGTTACACCCTGTAACTCTCTCTGTGCACCTGCCCTCCTTCACCTGTTCCTCCACCTTCCTCCTCCCTCACCTGGCCTCCTCCCTTACCTGCCCTCCTCCACCTTCCTCCTCCCTCCACCTGTTCCTCCTCCCTCACCTGCCCTCCTCCCTCACCTGCCTCCAGCACCTTACCTGTCCAAATTACACCCCAAGGTCTCTCTCTCTCTCTCTCTCTCTCTCTCTCTCTTATAAAACATCTAAATATCTCTATTACTTGAATATTGATTGGTTATATATTCCTATATGCAACTTTTATTGAATATACATTATGCTATTATCCATCCATCTATATATCTACCTACCTATCTATCTATCTATCATCCAATGTATCTATCTTCTCCATCCCGTCTAACACACCAACAACATAATATTTCAATTATCCATCTATCTATTTAATAAATATCTATATATCTATTTATATATCTATCCAACTCTCTATCTATCTATCTATCTATCTCCTCTCCCCCCGTCTAACACACCAACATAACATTACAAATGTTTTCCTCTTTCGCCCAAAAATCCGGCACGCCCTCGCAAAAATCCGAAAGCTCATCAAGCCACTTCCAAATAAGGCCGGGGATTTTTGACACCCGTTGGCTCATCTCGTAAGACGACAAAAAAGGCCAAAACAGAAAAAAAAAAATGCGCGACAAAAAAGTTAAAATTTGCCGTTCGCCATCCCTTCTCGCCAGGTAACCTACGGATTGCCATATAAGGGGTACTAATATGGGGGCGTGCAGGGGAGAGGAGGAGGGGGGAGGGATGGTAGGGAGGGGTAAGTAGGAGATGAGTTGAGGAGATGAGGGGATGAGACGGAAGAGAAGGGAGGGGAAGTGGGAGGAGAGGGGGAGGGAGGAGAGGAAAGGGGGAAGGAAAGAAGGGAGGGGAGATGAGATGAATTAAGGAGATTGAGGGGAGGGGAGGGGAAGGGAGGAGAAGGGAAAGGAAGAGAGGAGATGAGTTGAGGAGAGAGGGAGGGAGGAAGGGTAGGGAGGTAGGAGAGGGGGGAAGAAAGAATGAGAGCAGATCGGCGATGAGGGGGGGGGGGGGTAGGAGAGGGGAGATGAGTTGAGCAGTGAGGGGAAGGTGAGAGGGAGGAGAGGAGCCTATGGAGGAAGAGAGAAAATTGAGACAATGTGAGGGTAAAAGAAAAAGGAAGAAGGAAAATAAGGAGAACAATAGGGTTGTGAGTTGAAAGAAGGGAGGAGGACGCCGAAGAGGACGGGGAAAGAGAGGGAAGGGGGAGTGACGGAAGGAAAGAAAAGGAACGAGAGACAGTGAAGCAACTTGAGGTTTTTTTTTTTTAAAATGAAAGGGATGTGATAAAGGAGAGGAATGAGCAAGAAAGGGAATGAGGGCGATTTCGTGAGGGTTTGAGGGGAGATGGGTGGTCGTTTTTTCTGGTCCCCCATTTTCTCCCTCGTGTTAAGCACCTTTGTTATCTGAGATAATACGACGTGCGCCCCATTAGTTTCCGGCCCATTAGTTTTGGCGATTTTAACACCTTTTGCAAACATTTCGTTGTCAATTTTAAGACCTTTTCGTGCCCATTTAGGTGTCGATTCTTTTCCTGGCGAGTGATAGCAGGCCTCACCATTTTAAGATGGTACCCGCCCGCCAGAGGGGACATTTTTTCCTACCGAAAAAATTTACAAATTATCTTGAAGGGGGGTCCTAGGGGGGTGTTTCTTCAAAGCTTGATGGAAGGTGCTAGCGAGGGAACACAAAATACACAAAGAAAAAAAAAATACACAAAACAAAAATGGGAAATTAATACTACCAACAAAACACGGCCCGATCTCCCCTAAAACAGAGTTAGAAAGGAGAAAGGAATAGGAAAAATGCGAGAGAGGAAAATATTATTACGCAAGGAGGAATGAAGAGAGAGAAAGGGAAACAAAAAAGAACACGCGTAGCACATTATTAAAGGAAATAGAAGATAAGAAAATAAAGGAGGGATAGAAATAGAGGGAAAAGGAAAGAAAGGAAGGTAAGATAGAAAGGAGGAACATAGAAGGAAGGCGGAGGGGTAAAAGGGTTGGCTGAGAAGAGGAAGGTAGATAGGATGTAGAGAAAGACACAGGACAGGAGTTGTTTGAAGATAATACACTATGTAAAGACGAGAGAGAGCGGAGAGAGGAGGTGGCGAGGAGGAAGGAGGGGGGAGCTGGTCTGGGGTGCGAGACGAGAGAGCGGAGCGGAGAGGGAGGACGGGGAGGAGGAGATGAGAGCGAGAGAGAGGGAGGGGGACGAAGGGAGGTGGGAGGAGAGGAGAGGAGCTGAGAGGGAGCAGCGAGAGAGGGGAGAGGAAAGAAATGGAAATGAGGACGATGCGCTGAAGCGCCTCGAGGAGAGGAGAGAGAGAGAGACGAGGGAGAGACGAGAGAGGAGAGAGAGAACGAAAGAAACTGAGGAAAGATGGAGCGAGAGGAGAGAGAGAAAGAAGGAGCGAGAGAGCGAGAGAGAGAGAGAGAGAGAGAGAAAGAGAGCGCGAGAGAGAAAGAAAGAGAGCGAGAGAGAGAGAGAAAGAGAGAGAGAGAGAGAGAGAAAGAAAGAGAGCGAGAGAGAGAGAGAGAAAGAGAGCGAGAGAGAGAGAGAGAGAGAGAGAGAGAGTGATATAGAGAAAGAGAGAGAGCGAGACAAGAAGCTTGAAGATAAGATATGTAAATAAAATAAGAGTCTGGAAGAGGGAGTGATGCTATCAGGGTGGGAACCGTTAGTGGTGGTAGAGGCAAAACTAGAACTAAAGGAGATTAATTGACCACTTTGCCAGTTTCAGGCTACAAGGAAGTTGGAGCTGTAAACATCGATATTTAACGGCTATCTCTCAGTGTGGTAGTAGAGTAATATGGTATTTGGTTTATATAATTATTCACTATATTAATTGATATATTTATGTGTAGAATACATATCAACTCATCTACCTATTGAGTTTTTAGCTTTTCTTTCTTCGTTTCTACCTATCCCCCCCCCCTCTCTCTCTCTCTCTCTCGCTCTCTCCTCCTCTCACATCTCTCTCTCGCTCTCTCTCCCCTGTT
>CM064545.1:40022321-40064236 GCA_032716605.1 Paralithodes platypus | reverse complement strand
GTCTGAGAGAGATAATTACAAGGAATAGTTAGTATCACAAAAACGAGACAATACGATGCTTTGTTATATCCCGGATGCTTCAGAACTTTAATATAATGGTTCAAGGATTCGAATGGGTGTAACGTTAGAGCTCATGATTGTGCAACAGATATTTTATGCAACAACATATGAAAGTTGGAAAATATACGACAGACAAACTATATAGGAAGGAAAGATGCCTCCTATAGCGTGTGTTGGGTAAATACGTATAGGGTAATGCAAAATGTAGGTATCTTTCACACGAACACAACGAAGTACCCCCAGCCACACACACGCACTCACATGGACTACAGACCCTCTTTCCCGTCTCCTCTATCATGACGCAACCACTTATGACGCGCGCTCTCTCTCTCGGTCTCTCCATTGTTGTTCCAATAGTGTGCGTGTATATCGCTTTTAATTGATCATTGTATTTATTACTTCTATACATTGGTGGTTCTTTGCTTACAGGTAAGTAAGGTTGACTTTTATTTATAATTATAGCGAATCAAATATACTGATTTGTTTCCGCTCGTATATCTCTATGGATGCATTTTTTGCACTACCCTGGAGCAAACTTCCTCACAAAAGCATACACTAACCTGCGCAAACTTCCCACAAAATGCAAATACAATTTTCCAGTATAGCAGTATAAGAATCGAGTAGATAGTAATCCTGCATATTTTGCAATGATTGTACAGCACTATGAACTATTTTAATTACTCCATAGGTATCAGCTCCCTGGAATTATCCACAAGGCCTTTGAGATACTAACTGTTCCCTGTTACACCCTGTAACTCTCTCTGTGCACCTGCCCTCCTTCACCTGTTCCTCCACCTTCCTCCTCCCTCACCTGGCCTCCTCCCTTACCTGCCCTCCTCCACCTTCCTCCTCCCTCCACCTGTTCCTCCTCCCTCACCTGCCCTCCTCCCTCACCTGCCTCCAGCACCTTACCTGTCCAAATTACACCCCAAGGTCTCTCTCTCTCTCTCTCTCTCTCTCTCTCTCTCTCTCTCTCTCTCTCTCTCTTATAAAACATCTAAATATCTCTATTACTTGAATATTGATTGGTTATATATATTCCTATATGCAACTTTTATTGAATATACATTATGCTATTATCCATCCATCTATATATCTACCTACCTATCTATCTATCTATCATCCAATGTATCTATCTTCTCCATCCCGTCTAACACACCAACAACATAATATTTCAATTATCCATCTATCTATTTAATAAATATCTATATATCTATTTATATATCTATCCAACTCTCTATCTATCTATCTATCTATCTCCTCTCCCCCCGTCTAACACACCAACATAACATTACAAATGTTTTCCTCTTTCGCCCAAAAATCCGGCACGCCCTCGCAAAAATCCGAAAGCTCATCAAGCCACTTCCAAATAAGGCCGGGGATTTTTGACACCCGTTGGCTCATCTCGTAAGACGACAAAAAAGGCCAAAACAGAAAAAAAAAAATGCGCGACAAAAAAGTTAAAATTTGCCGTTCGCCATCTCTTCTCGCCAGGTAACCTACTGGATTGCCATATAAGGGGTACCTAAATATGGGGGCGTGCAGGGGAGAGGAGGAGGGGGGAGGGATGGTAGGGAGGGGGTAAGTAGGAGATGAGTTGAGGAGATGAGGGGATGAGAAGGAAGAGAAGGGATGGGAAGTAGGAGGAGAGGGGGAGGGAGGAGAGGAAAGGGGGAAGGAAAGAAGGGAGGGGAGATGAGATGAATTAAGGAGATGAGGGGAGGGGAGGGGAAGGGAGGAGAAGGGAAGGAAGAGAGGAGATGAGTTGAGGAGAGAGGGAGGGAGGAAGGGGAAGGGAAGGTAGGAGAGGGGAGAAATGAGAAGAGGAGATGAGGGGGGGGGGGGGTAGGAGAGGGGAGATGAGTTGAGCAGGTGAGGGGAAGGGAGAGGGAGGAGAGGATATGAGGAAGAGAGAAAATTGAGCAATGTGAGGTAAAAGAAAGGAAGAAGAAATAGGAGAAAATAGGTTGTGAGTTGAAAGAAGGGAGGAGGACGAAGAGGAAGAGAGGGAAGGGGAGGACGGAAGAAAAGAAAGGAAGAGAGACAGTGAAGCAAATTGAGGTTAAAATGAAGGGATGTGATAAAGGAGAGGATGAGAAGAAGGGAGGGGCGAGGTTGAGGGGAGATGGGTCGTTTTTCTGGTCCCCTTTCTCCCTCGTGTTAAGCACCTTTGTTATTGAGATAATAAGACGTTCGGCCCATTAGTTTGGCGATTTTAACACCTTTTGCAACATTTCGTTGTCAATTTTAAGACCTTTCGTGCCATTTAGGTGTCGATTCTTTCCTGGCGAGTGATAGCAGGCCTCAAATTTTAAGAGGTACCGCCCTTCAGACGGGACATTTTTCTACCGAAAAATGTACAAATTTATCTTGAAGGGGGGTCTAGGGGGTGTTTTTCAAAGCTTGATGGAGGTCTAGCGAGGACACTAAAAAATACACAAATAAATGAATTAATATACCAACAAAACCGGCCCATCTCCCCTAAACAGAGTAGAAAGGAGAAGGAATAGAAAAATGGAGAGGAAAATATACGCAAGGAGAATGAAAGAGAGACAAAGGGAAACAAAGAACACGCATAAGGAAATAGAGATAAGAAATAAAGGAGGAAATAGAGGAAAGGAAGAAAGGAGGAAATAGAAGGAAGGCGGAGGGGAAAGGGTTGGCTGAGAAGAGGAAGTAGATAGGATGGTAGAGAAAGACACAGGAAGCTTGAAGATAATATATGTAAAGAGAGAGAGAGCGAGAGAGAGAGAGCGAGAGAGAAAGAAAGAGAGCGAGAGAGAGAGAGAGAGAGAGAGAGAAAGAAAGAGAGCGCGAGAGAGAAAGAAAGAGAGCGCGAGAGAGAGAGAGAGAAAGAGAGAGAGAAAGAAAGAGAGAGAGAGAGAAAGAAAGAGAGCGAGAGAGCGAGAGAGAGAGAGAGAGAGAAAGAGAAAGAAAGAGAGCGAGAGAGAGAGAGTGATATAGAGAAAGAAAGAGAGCGAGACAGGAAGCTTGAAGATAAGATATGTAAATAAAATAAGAGTCTGGAAGAGGGAGTGATGCTATCAGGGTGGGAACCGTTAGTGGTGGTAGAGGCAAAACTAGAACTAAAGGAGATTAATTGACCACTTTGCCAGTTTCAGGCTACAAGGAAGTTGGAGCTGTAAACATCGATATTTAACGGCTATCTCTCAGTGGGGTAGTAAGAGTAATATGGTATTTGGTTTATATAATTATTCACTATTTAATTGTATATTTATGTGTAGAATACATATCAAATCATATACTATTGAGTTTTAGTTTTTCTTCGTTTCTATCCCCCCCCCCCCTCTCTCTCTCTCTCTCTCTCTCTCTCTCTCTCTCTCTCTCTCTCTCTCTCTCTCTCTCCCCTGTTCCCATATACCCCCTACTGTTCTTCACCAAACAAGGCGGGCTACTTAATATGGCACACCCTACTCTACACATGAGAGAGAGTGTGTGAGTGAGTGAGTGAGTGAATGCAATATACCACTTGACAAACATATAAACCTATTAATCTCATATAATCACTCTTACCGGATATGTGTTTATATATCTTGTGTTTACCTTTCCATTATTGGCATTATATAAAGTTTCTCATTGTCTCCATTAATAATTGTATTCATTTATCCTTTTCCATGAATTTTTTCTCAATCATTATAATCCTATTAGTCAACTGTGTCTTCCTGGAATTTCTCAATAATTCAATAATTATTCCGTTGTCAAGCGTAAACTAAAATTTGTTTCTGGTGTCAATTACTTTTAGGTATTATTTTTCATATTATATACCGCTAATATTATGTTTGTATATTTTACATAATTTGTGTCCAAAGATTGTATAGTATCTGCGACTTAAACTATAAGATAATTTGCAATTTTCTTTCTTACATTTACATTAACAACTTAAAACCTCTCTCTCTCTCTCTCTCTCTCTCTCTCAAGCACTCACTCTCTGCCATTCTCCCCTCGTGACCCCATTCATATAGCTCATCCTCCCTCATCCCTCTCTCTCTCTCTCACACACACACACATACACACACACACATATACAAACACATACACACGTCCTCTCTCTAACACACACAACTGGTAGCCTATACGCAGACTACGAGGTCAGCTCATTGAAGTATTTAAAATACTTAATGGGTTTGACAATGTGGATTATAGCAAAATGTTTAGCCTCAACATGAATATAACACGCAACCATGGCTGGAAATTAGAAATTAAAAGTTTCAGAACTAGTACTTGTGGACACTTTTTCACATATAAGATCTATTCTACCTGGAACAAACTTCCCTCAGAAGTTGTAAAAAGTTTTTCAGTAGAGCAGTTCAAGAAGAGAGTAGATAGTATTGTGTAACTCTGAAATGAGTGTAGTGCACTGAACAGTCTCTCTCCTTCCACTTCGAGTATCTCCTCGGTCCGAGATACTAACTATTCCTTGTAACTCCTTGTAACTATATATCTCTCACTCACACTCACACTTATTCTCATTCTTACTCTCTCTCTCTTTCTCTCTCTCTAATCCCGGCTCCTCATCTCTCCGGCTGCCACTTTCCATTCTCTGCACCCTCCATTTATCTCTCAATCCCTCTCATTTCTCTATTTCTTTATCTCTCCTCCTCTGTCTTCACAATTTCTCATCTGCAATTCCTCCCTCTTCCGCTCACTCACTCTCTCACTCGCACTCTTTCTCTCTCGCACACTCACACTCACTCTCGTTACAATCAGCATGTGTATATATCTATTTGTCTTCCTTCTTTACACACACACACACACTCTCTCTCTCTCTCTCTCACACTTCCAAACACTCACCTCCGTTCAATATATAATTTGCTCTATCAAAGTGCTGAGCTTCAATATGAATACAACCACTAACACGACTAGAAGGTGGGAGATTGAATATTGAAGAGCTCACATACTAGTCGGTAAATGTGGAAACCTTTAACCCCTTCGGTACCGGTGACGTCCCTTTAACTTTATTCTGGCTACTATTAGACGGTTTTATTCAGTTTAAAAAGGGCCTCCAATAATTAAGAGGCTTCGAACTATCTCACTTCACCCTTTTTACTACCATAGATCCCTCTTAAACTGCACAAAATATAGCTGGATTAATGAGAAAAACACGTCGCCAGTACAGAAGGGGTTAACACAAAATATATTCTACCTGAAACAAACTCTCCCAGAGGTTGTAAATAATGAGTCTATATATTTGATTAGTTATAGAAGAGGGTCTATCATGCTATGCAGATTATTTTATTGAGTGTAGTCTTCAGTATTAATATGCTTTTTCTCATAAAGAGTATCTCCTTGGACTTGACAGTAAGGTCTCTGAGTTACTAGCTCTTATCTCTCTCTCTCTCTCTCTCATACACACACTCTCTCTCTCTCTCTCTCTCATCTGCAATTCTTACCTCGCTCTTCTCATTTCTTTCAGTTTGGCTTTCGTTTTCGTTTCCAAATGTCTTTCCAATTTTTATCATGCCGTTCCTAACTTCTTATATTTTTGTTCGTAATTTGTCTAATTTAATAGGTTTTAAATTAGTTCTAACAGCCATAATACAATAGCTTATTATTTGTTTAAAGGTATATATCTATTCATCCAGTTGATTTAGTTCATGTATATACCATTTTATCTCACTCGTTTGTTTTTGTTTTTTGTATTTAAGCATTAGTATTCGTGTAATGCTAGCGAAAAATGATATTATACAATCTCTCTCTCTCTCTCTCTCTCTCTCTCTCTCTCTCTCTCTCTCGGTACAAACATTAATCTCGATTTATCATACAGTGCCTCACTTCCCATTTCTCAAGTTCTTATATTGCATCTTCATTGCTTTAGCGTTCTCTCATGCTCTCTCTCTCTCTCTCTCTCTCTCTCTCTCTCTCTCTCTCTCTCTCTCTCTCTCTCCCCCCAGGTCCATTATGTACGTTTGCAATGCATCTCGCATTAAGTATATTAAATCTCTCGCTATCTTTCTTATTCAGACTCTCACTCAATCACTCTCACTCACTCACTCTCATTCTCACTCTCTCTCTCTCTCTCTCTCATCACCAATTCTCCCATGGCCCACCTCTCCTTTCAGTTTGGCTCTCGTCTTCGCTTCTAAATGTCTTTCCAATGTTTATCATGATCCCACATTCATTCTTATTTTACACTCTATTCTTATCTCTTATCTCGCTTCATTGATCTGTCTGTGTGGTTCTATGTCTGGTCATTGTGCCTGTGTATCTATCTATTTATCTATCTATCTATCTATCTAGTGTATCTATCGATCTATTTATATACCTACCAATCAATCAATCATTCAATAAATAAATGAATGAATGAATCACTCACTCACTCACTCGCTATCTATATCTATCTATTTATCTATCTTTCTGTCTCTCTGTCTTCATCTATTCACCCTTCCTCTGTCATATTTAATCACCACCTGCAACTCACTCCTAATGCTTTCCTTATCACATTTACCACCTCTCTCTCTCTCTCTCTCTCTCTCTCTCTCTCTCTCTCTCTGCCGCATATATTTTACATCCGCACATTTTCTCATATATCGTCTGCTGCGAATTTCTCCAGATTTCATAACAAAACCGTAAAAATACATGAAAATATATATAATCCCGTATCTTGTCCTCCCAAAAAAATATATATGCGATCCAATATATTTTCTGTACTGTACAAAGTTTAATTTTAAGGGGTTCACGGGGGGATATTAAAGTTTCTTAATTACGCAAACTTGGCCAGTCATAAAAGAAAATCCAATATTTTAAATTTATCCCCAGCCTGCACAGAAGAAAAATATATAAAAGTTCTAATCTCGTTAAAGTATAAATTAAGCTCCCTCCAGCCTTCCCCAATCCAGTTCCATTCAGCGTGGGATTTCTATAAGTGACGGTATCGGTTGGATGTAAACAAGAGAGTATAGATGCCTTTAAGCCGGGGTCATTAAGGGAGTGTTTAGGAAGTTGGATTTAATCTCAGATAACGTGGGATCGAAGCGGGATAGTCATCAGGGAGAGAGAGCGAGAGAGTGTGTGAGTGAGTGAGTGAGTGAGTGAGTGTGTGTGTGTGTGTGTGTGTGTGTGTGTGTGTGAGAGAGAGAATGAGAGTGAGAGAGTGAGTAAATGTGAGAGTGAAAGCGAGTGGATACGATAGAAAACAGTGCATAATGGTGAGAAAATTAATCAACAGGAAATTTAGGCTAGTCAAGCCACTAATATATTCGCCCTGATTAGAATTACCAAGCGTTTGATCACACAAATCACCTTGATGACTCACTCCTAAATTAATACCATTTATCTTGCTAAAAACAATGCATTATATTTGGCTTTACCTAAATATTTCTGTGATAGCTAAGTAGGTTTAGATTCTCCAACAAATAATATGATTGTTGATAAACCTATTGCTTACGCATTATGTATTAACCCCTTGAGGATTATGACGCCAATCGTCTTAAAACCTGAAAACTAATAGGGCTAAACATGAGGAAGAAGGGTGACCAGAAACACTACCCATCTCCCCTTAATTAACCAACTCACGGAACCACCGGTCGGAGTCTCTGGTGATTGGCTACACTGTGACCTTGTTCCACATACCTGTTGGGAGGAGAGAAAATAACATTAGAACTATAGCATAATGAGATTACATATACTGTATATTAGGAAAGATATATACACAAACATACTTGACAATCCTCTTCATTAAATTAAGGAACACCCCGTTCTTAACATTAATCCTCCATTACAAACCACAATGCACTTGAATAAATTAATGAAAGCATATGATCCTCCCGGGATTCGAACTCGGGACACCACAACCAGAACATAAGCATCTAAACCATTACACCACCAACACAGTTAAAAAAAAAAAAAAAAAAAAAAAAAAAAAAAAATATATATATATATATATATATATATATATATATATATATATATATATATATATACTGTATATATATTTGTATGAGAGAAAATATATTAGGATACAAATATGCACACACATATAATTGATAACTTCCCACGTGTAAAAGTTCACCAAAAAAAATCATATATTTATCAAGACATAACATACTATTAGCTGCTTCTATTCAGGTTAGAAAGGACCTTTCATAAACAAAGTGTTAATAAAATATACCGGTACATATTTGATCTTAAATTAGTTATGCGTACGTATTGAATATGTATAAATAGTACACATAAATATATATCCTCTTCATATTACTCTTCCCATTCTTATTTATCCTCTTCGCATTTTGGCACTTTCTATAAAACAAAAAATATTCTCAAATATATTTTTCGCTCTAATATTAATTTTCACTCAAATTTCTTATTCTTCTACTTTTCCTCATTACCACTACCTGGTATAGTCTATTCGTTGTAAGTAGGCGATAAATCATGACCTCAATCCTCTGTAACTCAAAAAGGGCTAGAGCAAATTGGTTGTAAATTTCCACATATATTCCTTGACTGACTCTTCGCAAATGGTAGAAATATTAGCTCAATTATTCTAGTCGTTCTTGAGTTACAGAGGTTAGAGGTCATGATTTCTCGCCTACTTACAGCGAATAGACTATAGTTCCCCATTAAAATTATATCCCTTTGTAATTTACGCTCATTCATATCCATTCTTTATTCTGCAACCTCGAGGGGTTGCTAGACCTGTTGTTGCTTGACTTCCTTTGTACTCCTTTTTACCGCATATTTATGTCTTTTTATACATTCCCTTCCACTATTCTATATATCCCGTTTAATCTTTCCCTTTCCTCCCTCTCCCTCCCTCTCTCTCTCTCAGTTCATACAGTGCAATCTCGCCATTCAGGAGCATACACGAGTTCTAATACTCTCTCTCTCTCTCTCTCTCTCTCTCTCTCTCTCTCTCTCTCCACAACTCACCCCATCAAACTGTCATTCTAACTTTCCTCACTCTTACACTTGTCACCCCAAACTCTCACCCCTCATGTTAACACCTTTTTCTTCTTCTTCTTCTTACTTTCACCCCATCCTTTATTATATTACCGTACCACCCCTCACCCCTACCTTTACTAACCTCTACCATTATCACCCCTCTACTATTTTGTATTTTATTTTTATTTACCTTTCAATATAAGCCCCATTACTTAACAATGGCGTTTGATATCATCCTTTTGGTTACATTTTAATACTTTTAATTGTATACCTTTTTGAGGTACGGTACTGTAATCATGGTCAGATAAGGTGTTGCAGATAATTAAAGATAAATAGATGATATATGTAAATAAATATACCTAAATAAAACCATTGTCCCCTTAAAAGGAAGAGTAATAGTGTATACTCCCGACGTTGAAAACAAAATCTGTATTGTCAAAGCTACAGGGAACATGACAAAATCAGAATATATTATACAAAGCAATGTATTATATTAAAAAAAATATTAAACTTACTAAAACACCACTACTACCTGAGCTACGACGCAAAGCCAAAAAGTTAATTAAGCAAAGTAAAAAGACTCTGGAGTTACATGTTGGGAATCAAAGTAAAACAAACCCGAAAAAATTCTATAGTTATATCAGAAAGAAAAAAGTAGTTAATTCAACTGTTGGACCGTTAGTCGATGAAAATGGAGAATATACCAAAGACGAAGTACAAATGAGTAATGCCCTAAATACCTTCTTTGCATCAGTTTTTACAACCGAAGACCTAAGTGATATCCCTACACCATCGCCGATTCAGATTGATAATTCAGATGTTCTAAGCAATATCACCGTTACAGAGAGAGAAGTATTGAATTGTTTAGATAAACTCAAGGTAAATAAAACGCCTGGACCTAATACAATCTCGCCTAGAGTTCTAAAGGAAGCTAAGGATGAGCTCTCCAAACCACTGACATTGTTATTCAATGAATCCTTGCAGTCTGGGACTATGCCTGATCAGTGGAAGCTAGCCAACGTAGCACCGATATTTAAAAAGGCAGCAAATCCCTACCCAGTAACTATCATCCAATTAGCTTAACCTCAATTGTATGTAAAATGCTACAAACGGTCATAAGAGACAGACTCGTAAATCACTTAGAGGCAAATAACTTACTTAAAGATAGTCAACACGGCTTTCGTAAAAAAACGTTCCTGTTTAACAAACCTCTTAGACTTCTTCCACGATATCCTCAACCTCTACGATGAGAGTAAAGCTGTAGATATTATATAGCTTGATTTTCAAAAGGCCTTTGACAAAGTTCCCCACAAACGTTTACTGCTAAAACTAAAAGCGCATGGAATACAAGACGGTGTGTTGAAATGGATAGAAAATTGGCTCAGCGACAGAAAGCAAAGAGTAGTCATAAACGGTAAGGCATCTAAATGGACCAATGTAAGTAGCGGGTACCCCAGGGATCGGTACTAGGACCATTTCTCTTTCTAAATTACATCAACGACATAGATGAGGGTCTCACCTGTACAATCTCAAAATTTGCTGACGATACAAAAATTGCAAATAGTGTACTCTCAAAAGAACAAGTTGACGATATGCAACACAATCTAGATAAATTGTCATGTTGGGCCCAAATTTGGCAAATGAGTTTCAATGCGGATAAATGTAAAGTACTACATATCGGATACCTAAATGAGAAAGCAAACTATTCGATGAATGGCACTCAGCTTAAGAATGTAAACAGAGAAACCGATCTGGGAGTAACAATATCGAGTAACCTAAAACCGAGTCAACAATGTTCAGAAGTTGTTAAGAAGGCAAACAAAATAATTGGCTTTATAGGCAGGTCATTTGAGCATAAATCCAAAGAAGTTATCCTAACCCTTTACAATTCCTTAGTCCGCCCTCTTCCGGAATACTGCGTTCAATCCTGGTGCCCTTATTACCAAAAAAGATATAAACAAGCTAGAACGAGTTCAACGTAGAGTTACCAAAATTATACCTAGCCTAAAGAACAAACCATACGAAGAGCGTCTTAGAGAATTAAATCTATTTCCTTTAACCCAGCGCAGAATAAGAGGTGACTTAATTCAAGTGTTCAAAATCATCAAAGGCATCGACAATATGAACTGTAGTAAGTACTTTCACTATCGACCAATCTAATTACACGCGGGGAAACGGTTGCAAAATTATTGGTAAATATTTTAACTCACACGAATCTAAGAATTTCTTCTTCAATCGAGTTGTCAGCTTGTGGAATGGGCTTCCCCTAGACGTTATAGACTGCAGCACCGTTGATTCATTTAAACTCCGCTTAGACAAATATCTCGCATCAAACCCGCGACTGACTGCGTTTGTAAATGAATAACTTTATTTTATCCACCCCTCAGTTACTAACCCATCTGTCCCCTACTAACTTCCTAATCCTGCCACAGACATTAGTTCCAGGGCAGTAGTTCCCTTTCCAATGTTCCCTTACCCACTCTAAACCACTGTTTGGACACTTGATCCTCAGTGTTTTGGGAGGACAAGCAGCCTAGAAGGGTCACTAGACCTGTTGTTGCTTGATTTCCTTTGTACTCCTTTGTACAACTACCACACTCATTTCAACACGTTCCTCATCTAAACAATGTCACCTCTTCAGACACTCGAAATAAAACCTAATAATATCATTACTATTATTACATACCTTCACATTACACCTGTTTCTATCCATCCCATTAAACTACCGTCCCTTCATCCCTCTCTTTCTCTCTTTCCCCCATCCCCCTTCCGTTAAAGTATACCTGTAATAAAGGACACCTGCGCCTTACACCAGCATCCACACCATCACATTACACCTGCCTGTTTCTTAATTTCTTCACCTCCCCTTTCCAAAACTCTTCCCTCACATCATACCTATCCCCACCCCCCACATATCGCACCTACCCCCACCCTCCACACATCACACTTGGCACCTCACCCCCCCGCCCCCTCCTCTTTCCTTCTCCCCGACACATCACACCTCCCTCCTCGTCTTTCCTCCTCTCCCCCCACATATCATACCACCATCCTCCCTCCCCTTCCTGCCCCGTACCACCTGTCTCTCCTCCCTCACACCCTGCTCCCCCTCCTTCCCTCCCTCCCCCCCAAACATCACGCCTCCCTTCTCCCCCCCTTCGCACCTGTTCCCCCTCCCCCATCTCCTTCCCTACTCACCACCACACATCACACCTCCCTTCTCTCATTTCGCACCTGCACCTGCCCTGCCTACCCCTCCCCCTCCCTCTCCTCCAGTCTCTCCCCCCCCCCCCCCCCCCGCCCCGCACCACACATCAACACCTGCTGCCTCCCCCCCCCCCCCCCCCCTCTCCCCATCACCCCCTCCCCCCCCCACTCATTTCCCCACTCAATGCCGGCGCTGCAGGGACAATGGGCACCAATCTCGACTATTAATGAGCACTCCTTTATTTTTGCAGAGTAGGCCATTATTTTCAACATCTTCGTTTTCTTTTGATTTTTTTGTTTCCATTACTATTCTCCGGATTTTTCCCCTTCGACGATTTTGTTGTTTCTCTCTTTTTTTCATGTTATAGTGTGTGTGTGTGTGTGTTGTACTTACTCTAGTTGTACTTACTCTAGTTGTATTGCGGGAGTGAGCATGCTCGTTATTTCCCGCCTCCTATATGTGTAGGTGTTATATGTATCGTTGGAATGGCTGTGGATGTGTGTGTAGTCTGTATTTTTAGCCAATTGGCGACATCGGAAACGAAGGCTTAGGGTGGATCTGTATGGTACCATTCTCACTATAGAGTATAGACGGTACCGTCTCGCCCGAAGGCTTAGGTAGCCATCAGCTTAGGTGAACCATATGATACCCATCTCGCCTCGTACCATTTTTGCCAACCCCAGATGGGACGTCACAACGTCGTCCACTTATTCCAGGTACCTATTTACAGCTAGGTGAACTGAGGCTAACACATGAAAGGAGACAAGCCCAAGTTGTCTCCGCCCGGCCGGGGATTGAACCCCCGACCCCTCGTGTGTGAGACGAGAGCTCTACCTACTAGGCTACGGGCTGTGTGTGTGTGTGTGTGTGTGTGTGTGTTTCATACACTACTATACAGTAAACTGTTGTCCTTCTCTAATCTTCAATAATGTTTGTCTTCATGTTGTAATGTTTTGTGTTTATTTCTAAGTTCCATCAACTAAACAGTAAACAGTAAACAGTATGTTCTTCCGTTTTGGGGTTATGACTGAAATTATGTTAATTTTGAAGTTTTCCCTTCCCTTAACTCCACTAGATATTAATACAGAACATTAAGGAGTGGGTAGGAATTTACATAGGCAACTGTACATTCCCCTCAAATCCTGCATCAATAACTCTGCGCTGGACATAGGACATATTTTCATATACATACTCACAATATTATTACAGCAACTATAATATTTAAGGCTCAAATGATTAACCGACACATTGAACTTATTCCCATGGAAGTAATTTCAGTCGGAAACTGTTGGGAAAATATAATACATATATACTTAATGACAGCATGTACTGTAGGTGTGCGGTGTAAGGTAGCAACCCTATAGTAACAGAGATCGGGTAACTTCCGCCATATTAGTGTCATTAGCCTCTCTGTACACTCACATACTGTATATACACACCTATAATAAACTTTCCGCAATATTAGGTTAGGATATATTGCTTGGTCTTTTAATCTGAATAATATATCATCAAAGTTAATATATCACCCCGTTATTTTATAATTTCGGAACCAAAATGGCGTCCAATGGACAAAATTACATATCTTTCTCTCTCTCTCGTGTGTGTGTATATGTGTGTGTGTGTATATTGTGTGTGTATATGTGTGTGTGAAAGAGTGCATGGGTTTGTTTATGTATCTGTGTGCGCGCATGTGTGTGCGCAAGCGTTCAGGCAATAAGGTTTGAATGGATTACGCAATAGATTAAATGAATGTGCAATACCTTGTACGTGTGTGTGTGTGTGTATATGTCTGTGTGTGTGTGTGTAGCGACTGAGTATGTCCGGCGCCCTTGAGTGTGAATGAGTGTGCACTAGTGAGCGTTTTGAGTGTGTGTACGTGAGCCTGCGTGTGCGTGTGTAAGCCTCCCTAACATTCCACACGGCTGCTGTATTGTCAAGCTGGCTGTTATTATGTACCCAGCGAGAGAGAGAGAGAGAGAGAGAGAGAGAGAGAGAGAGAGAGAGAGAGAGAGCAATCATAACACCATAAAGAGGATATAGTGCTAATGTCCCTGTTATTAAAGAGAGCCCGCCTTCTCCTTTATTTCTCGCTCCTTTCTTCCTCTTCCTCTCTCTCTCTCTCTCTCTCTCTCTCTCTCTCTCTCTCTCTCTTACTATCATACTATTGTACTATCATTTGTATTACTTTGAGTAGTATTCTTTAACTCACTCATTTTTTTTCTCTCTCTCTCTCTCTGTCTGTCTGTCTGTCTCTCTCTTTCTCTCTCTCAAAAAGGCTATCTTAAAACAAGCACTATCCTTATTATAATATCCTGTATGGAGTAGTCTTAAAATTTACACATACACTCACTCTCACTCTCTCTCTCTCGTTGGCAGGTGTTGCAGTGACGCATTCATACGCAATCAGGCATACTCGCATATTAAATTCTTTTGTGCATTGAACAGCACACAAATATATTTAAATCACAAACAAGGTAGCGCATGATATACTGTAGATACGCCTTTTGAGCTTTAAATGAAAACACACACACACACACACAAATACTCCCTCTCTCTCACTCACATACATACATACATACAGACACACACACACACACACACACACACATACTCTTACTCACACATTTACACATACAAAGGGGCTACATACAGACACACATACACAAACACTCACACGCACACACACCTTGACTACGCTAACAGCCTCCGCCTTTTAATAATAACGCCGACTTTAAAGTAAGCAGGGGAGCGAGGAAATGAGAGAGCGAGCGAGAGAGAGAGAGAGACAGTGAGTGTGTGAGTGAGTGTGTGAGAGCGAGAGTGAGTGATAGTGAGAGTAAGTGAGAGTGTGAGAGAGTGAGAGAGTGCGTGAGAGTGAGAGTAAGTGTGCCGTGTGTGTGAGAGAGCGAGCGAGCGAGATAGAGAGAGAGAGAGCATGAAAAGGAAAGAGGGGTATACAATGTCATAACTGTCTTCCTCTTCTTTCTCTCTCCACCTTCCAATTCTCTCACTTGTTTTCTTCCTTAGTTTCCCCTCCCTTCTATTTCCTACCTCTCATTTTCTTTTTTTGTGTTGGTCTTATTTTCGCCCGTTTTCTTATTTATTTGTTTACGTTTCATTAATATTTTCTACTTACCATCTTATTTTTCTATTTCCCTCCTTCCTATTTCCTACCTCTCATTTTCTGTTCTACGTTGATCTTATTTTCGTCCGGTTTCTTAATTTTCTGTCTATGTCTCTTTATATTTTCTATTTACCATCTTTATTTCTATTTCGTTTGGTATATATTCTTCATTTATCATCCCTTCCTTTCTTTCTTTCATGTTTCGTATGTCCAGTCTTTCTTGATTTCACATCCCTTCCTCATTCCATTTTCTCTTTCACATGCTTTCAGAGAGTTTTCCAATTTATATGACGGCTTTCAAAGTTACTGAATGAACATTTGGCAGACTTTATTACAGTACCGTACCGACTGAATGAAAAACTAATAACCCTCTGATACATTACTTATTTGAGGCAACTGTACTCCAAGCCCTGTCACTCTTTCAACTCTGGGGGAGGCACTCGCTACAGGCAGTTCTGCCTTTTGCCTCCCTCACCCCCCTCTCCCTCTCCCTCTCTCTATCACACACACTTCCTTCAACTACCACCTCCCTAAGGATTCTCTTCCTACTCCCCTTCATTCTTACGCTATCCCTCACTCCCTATATATACTGACCCCCCCCCTCTCTCTCTGTATGTCTGTCTGTTCCCATCTTTTCCGTGATCTCTCTCTCTCTCTCTCTCTCTCTCCGTCTCTCTCTCTCTCTCTCTCTCCTCTCTCTCCTTCCCAAACCCGAGCTAAAAGCCAGGCAGGACGGGCCCCCTCTTGAGAAATATGACCCCCAGTTAAACCTTCAAGTTGGGGAGGGGAAAAAGGCAAGTGGGAGATGGGTAAGAGGGGTCATGGGGAAATGGGGAAAGAGGGGAGGAATGGGTAAGAGGGGTCAGGGGGAAATGGGGATGAGGGGAGGGGGAAATGGGGATGAGGGGAGGGGGGAAGGATTGGTAAGAGGGGTCATGGGGAAAGGGAGAATGGGGAAATAGGGGGGGGGGGCGTGAATGGGTAAGAGGGGTCATGGGGAAATGGGGGAGGGGGGAAGGATGGGTAAGAGGGGTCATGGGGAAAATGGGGAAGGAGGGGAGGAATGCGTAAGAGGGGTCATGGGGAAATGGGGGAGGGAGAAAGGAATGGGGAAATAGGGGAGGGGGGAATGGGAAAATGGGGGAGAAGGGAAGGATAGGCAAGAGGGGTCATGTTTATGAGTGGTCATGGGTAGAGATCCTATAGGATCTCTAGTCATGGGTAAGGAAAACGGAGGAATGGGTAAAGCGAGTTATGGATACGTATGGAAGGGGAAACTACCGCAGAAAACGATACAAGACTAGGGGAAACAGGAAGCCAATTATTTGGCTGTCATGGGCGTTACTTTATACCGAGTCTCAATTATTATATTCCATTTTTCTCGGGGGTACTACGATATACTTTTTTTTGTTTCCTATAGCTACGTGTTCTTTATTATTATTATCATTATCATTATTATTATTATTATGATAAATACTCTCTCTCTCTCTCTCTCTCTCTCTCTCTCTCTCTCTCTCTCTCTCTCTCTCTCTCTCTCTCTCTCTCTCTCTCTCTCTCCTCTATCACACCTCCCTTCAACCCTCTCCTTCGCCGGCCCTAAAGTACTTCCGCGATATCGTATGATTTGCAACCCCTCTCGCTAAGGTGTAGAGAGAGAGGGGGAGAGTGAGTTACTGAGAGCGAGAGAGAGTGGTTGTGTGTCACAGAGAGAGTGTGCGTCTGTGTGAAAGAGAGAGAGAGTGTGTGTGTGCTTGAGAGAGAGAGAGAGTGTGTATGTGTGTGTGAGAGAGAGAGAGAGAGTGGGTGTATGTGTGTGTGAGAGAGAGAGAGAGTGTATGTTTTTAAGATAGATACAGAACTTATGAGTGAGTCAATGCGTGATAAACAGGAATATAAATAATGATGATAGGAAGACATAATAATTAAATAACGATGAAAAAATGAAGAATGGGAATAAAGCAGATGAAAAGAGGATATAAATGAGGAAATCCGAAGAGAGGACGCATTTTAAATAATAATAGCCGATAAATGGCAGATAGATATATATAGATAAAGCTGTAGATAGATATAGATTAATTGAAAGGTAGATACCGGTACGTGAAAAGAGTTAAAGAAAGAGGGAACAAATAAACGGCAATTAAAGAGAGCCGAGACATTATGAGAGAGAAAAAGAGTGGGGAAGAGATAGCGATGATGCAAAGACGAAACTGGAGAAGATGGCGAGATAGCCAGGTGAGTTATGAGAGAGAGAGAGAGAGAGAGAGAGAGAGAGAGAGAGAGAGAGAGAGAGAGAGAGAGAGAGAGAGAGAGAGAGAGAGAGAGAGATTAAATTATTATGTTTTTTACACCAACCAACTTCACATCTAAACTCAATTAATGAAATCAACAAATACATGTGGCACTCTGAGGACTCGAACCCAGGATACTCACATCGAAATTCCGCGCACTATGCATTACGCTATCAAGACAGTTAATACTGATAAACAAAGCTAACAAAAAACATATGAAACGGTGTATCAAAATAGATTATAAACAGAATATACAAATGCCAATCAAATCAAGTCTACCCAATAGCAATAACAAAACAAAACAAAAACAAACAAACAAATTAGCCAGTCAGTGAATAATTAAAACAGAAGAGAATGAGGACGGGTCGTTAATATAATCTTCACGCTGATAAATACAATTAAAACAAAATAATCCAGGTTACTTAACAAGCCAATACATAAATAAATAAATAAATAAATTATAATATAAAAGCATAAACGAGAAACAAGAACAAATAAATCAAGTAAATAAAACAAATTAACTATAAGAACAATTAACATAATAATTATAAGCCGTATACTTTATAAACAAGCAATATAAAACGTAAACGAGAAACAAGAACAAATAAAACAAGGAAATCCTATAAATTACCTATAAATAATTATAAACCGTCCACTGAAGTACTCATAAAGATAAATTAAACCATACAGAACTGAGGACGTAGCAAGAGTTGGGATACATTACAAAACAAAAATCGGACAACTTCATATTATTGCACCATCACACCATCACACACACACACACACACTTTAAGAATCCGCATAATGTATTTTGATAATCTGAAAATTACCCATCAAATTCTTACATAATTTTATTCAGTATTGACCACAAGAAAAGTACTTTATATAGCCTATGAAATACCTCACTATAAATATTATGCATCAATGGTGACTGAAGGTGGTATCACATTAGAGCTTCTATCTTCACAAATTGTCCGTGTTTATATATGTATTTGCATTATTATAATTGTAATTATTGTTTTAATAATACCGGAAAATAGACTGATGATGCATTAACCCCTTCTGTACCGGCGACGTCTCTTTTATTTTACCCTTGCTACTATTAGACGATGTTATTCAGTTTAAAAAGAACCTCCAGCAACTAACAGGCTTTGAACTATCTCACTTATCCCTTTTTACTGCCATACATCCTTCTTAAGCTGCATAAATCTTCTAAATATAGCTAGAATATAATTATAAAGACATCGCCGGTACAGAAAGGGTTAATTCAGGTGACATAATAAATGTAATTATTTTAAAAGTTCAGAACAGTGTTGAAGATAAATGTTGAGGTCGTCAAGATGGCTGCAGTTGTCCAAGGTTCTGGCGCAGGGTTTCTAGGTAGGAGGTACAGTCGGGGGCGAAAGTTATGCCCTACCTTCCTCATATCCAACTTTAGTGATTCCATGAAATATATACAAAGTCATTGGCCCTCATGAAATAAGTCTTAATATCCAAGAGTTGTTTAGTTACCTTGGTGAATATTTCCTTCTTATATATACAATAAACATAAAGTTATACAGATGCAATAGTGTAGGTGTGACGCAACTTTTGAACGTTCAAGTGGATTCACACGAACGATTTTTCCCTGCAACGTTTTTTCCGCAATTCTAATCTGTCCGCTTCCGAAATAAACTAGTACAAAATTTCCCTCACTAATAATACTCTACCTTCAGTCTAGTTACCGATACCAGTGTCAAACAGCTTCAATATAATGCTAGACTAATGTTGCAGATTTATGGTTGCCATTAAAAGACCTCGTATAAATGCGCCTAGTGTGCTGGAGGTATACTGCACCCGGATGAATCAGAGCGCCTGGAGACAAACTGGCAACTGCATTGTTTACATTCGCTCGCTTCAGTTCAGAGACTCAAGGTTAGGCCGCCAGGGGTCATTATAGCAGAGTTATTATCATTATAATTACTTGTTATTGTTAATATGTTTATTATTATTATTATTGTTATTATTACGATTAATATTACTATAGTCAAATTATAATCAAGGTTATTACCATTCGAGTTATTACTGCATATATTTTTACAATTATTTATTTATTTCTATATCAATGTATTTATATATTATTATCATAACAACATTTATTATCATAATTATCATCATCAAAATCTGCATAATCTACGCTGTTATTTCTTCACCTTGCATGGTCATAATATGTTATATAATCATCACGCTTCCCTATAACTAATTCCTCTTGCATCTGAAATTATACCATAATGAAAAATATATAATGTCATATTCGTGTGTGTGTGTGTGTGTGTGTGTGTGTGTGTGTGTGTGTGTGTGTGTGTGTGTGAGAGAGAGAGAGAGAGCATGTGTGTGTGTGTGTATGCTCTTGCAATGTGTGTATATACAGTATGCATATGCGGGTAATATACTGTTGTGTGCGTGCATGTCTGTGGCGTGTGCGGGGCTCATGTGCGTGTGTGTGTACGTACGCGGTGCACTCTATTTTAATATATTTCGGCGTTCCCTCTTTTAACACCATCTGTCTATCACTGTCAGCAGAATCAAGATACTGTTCCCCGGGGCTTCTTATACTTCCGAGCACAATTAATGCATTTTTGTTATTGCAGTTTAATATTATTACTTCATTTATGTTCATATATTCTTGTCGCGGATCAATATCTGCCTGTGTGTCTGACTCTATGTGTGAGTGTGTCTGTCTGTCTGTATCTTTCACACACACACACACACACACACTATCTCTCTCTTTCTCTCTAACCTACTACAATTTTGTTTTACAGAGAGAACAGGTAGAATCTCTCAATCATCGGCTTGCATTGTACTAGATTTTCCATTATTCAACAGTACACATAATTAAAGCTTTCAACATCCTTTCAGAAAACAATTTATGATTGAAATGCCTAGTGTAAAATGGAGGGAGGACTTGCATTATATAACAGTTTGATTCATGTTGGCTCTTACACTCTTACGCTCTCTTTAGCACTCTCACTCTCTCTCTCTCTCTCTCTCCATAATTCACTACGCTATCTTTCCTTTCCCTCCAGTTTCTTCTAAGCACCTCTCTCTCTCTCTCTCTCTCTCTCTCTCTCTCTCTCTCTCTCTCTCTCACTCTCTCTCAGTGACCCCCATCTGCCCACCCATCAAAAATTTAAATCAGATTTCTCACCAGGCGGGCATCTCCTTTGAATCAATACAGGCAAATTACCAGCTTCCTCCTCTTTCCTCTTGCTGACTCGTGATTTAGCTTAGTTCCCCTCTTACTAACTCTTTATTCTTGCTCCCTCTTGTCTTGCTTTATCTTAGTTTCCCCTCTTACTAACTCTTTCTGATTGCTACCTCTTCCCTGGTTTATGTTTCCTTCCTTCTTCCTCTTTATTAACTCTTTTGTTTCTTGATCTCTTAGTTTCCCCTCTTCCCCTTTGATTACCTCTTACCTCTTGCTTAGTCTTACTTTCCATCTTCCCATTTCACTACCCCTTGCTTTATTTTAGTTTTCATCTTCCCCTTTCACTACTTCTTGCTTCGTCTTTCTTGTATCTTAGTGTCCATCTTCCCATTGCACTACCTTTTGCTCATTCTTGCTTTATTTTAAGTTTACCTTTTCCCCTTTTATTACCCCCTTTCCTCTTGTTTTATCTTCGTTCCCCTTTTCCCATTCACTCTCTCTTGCCTCTTGCTCTACCTTGCTTTATCTTAAGTTTACCTTTTCCCTTTTTATTACCCCTTATCTCTGGCTTACTCTTACTTAATCATAGTTTCTCTTTCCCTCTTTCCCTACCTTTTGCCTCTTGCTTCCCCTTGCTTTATCCTAGTTCACCTCTTCCCCTTTTGTTACCCCTTTCCTTGCTTGATCATTCCCCTTATTTCACATTTTTGTTATTCCCGTTTCCTCTTTCCCTTCATTCACTCTCATTCCTATTTAGTTCTCCTCCTCCTCCTTCTCCTTCTCCACCCCTCTTCTGTCCTTCCTCTTCACTACTCTCGTACCCCCAATAACTCCTATCTATCTGTATAAGCAACAGCAGCAGTAGCACACCCTCCTTTAAAAATAAATAAACAAGTGAATTAATCCTGTTTTCCCATTGCTCTCCATTCCTTCTTGTTCAACTCACTTCTTCTTATTTTCTCTTCTACTCTCTGCCTTCCCCCTCTTTTTCTTTGCCGTTCTTATTACCTTTTTCATCTCCATTCCTTCTCTTTAGTCATAGTTTTAGTCATAGTTAACCTTTATCCCTAAAACTAAGTCCATCCTCAATTTGGCTCATGCTTCTCCTCTCCTTGTCCACTCCTATTTTCATCACTATTCCTTTCTTCTTATGTTCTCTTTGTGTACTCCAATAATTCCCGCCATTAATCTGTATAAGCAGGAGCAGAGGCAATACACCCGCTTTCAATAATCAATAAAAATGTAAATAATCAGGTTTTCCTATTACTTCCGGTTCTCTTGCCTATCCATTGCATAATTCGTCTTCATTCCTACTCTTGTTTTTAATGCCTTCTCCTATTTCATCTATATTATCCATTGTTTGCATCCTTTCTGCTCTCCATACCTCTCTTCCATCATCGTCTGTCCTCTACCTTCCTTCTTTACTAGTCTTCTTCTCCATTCTCTAGTTCTTTCCACTTCTCCTATTTCATCTATATTATCCATGGTTTCATCCTTTCTGCTCTCATTACCTCTCTTCCATCATCGTCTGTCTCTACCTTCCTTCTTTACTAGCCTTCTTCTCCATTCTCTAGTTCTTTCCACTTCTCCTATTTCATCTATATTATCCATGGTTTCATCCTTTCTGCTCTCATTACCTCTCTTCCATCATACTCTGTCCTCTACCTTCCTCCTTTCTTTTCATTTGACGGTAAATTTATTCCGTTAGCAGCTAATTTATCGATACTTAATGGAAAAATATGAAGCCACTATGTCTCTGCATCATATTTCGACCACCAAGTATATATAATTAGCATCCTATTTCACTACACAATCTTCATAATAACTGAGAAACCTTTATGGGAACTTTGCAATTTACCGTCAGTTGAAAAGAAACAGGCTATTAGTCTTCTCCTCCATTCCTCCATTTATATCATATTTCTCATCATCCCCATTCCTCTTCATCCTCTTCTTGTACCCCAAATATCCCCCGCCCCTCTTCTCCATTCCTCCAGTTCTATTATATTTCTCATCATCCCTACTTCATCCCCATTTCTCATCATCCCTACTTCATCCTCTTCTTGTACCCCAATTACCCCCCCCCCCCCCAATCGATCTGTTTAAGGAGGAGAGGCAGCAGCAGCAGCACGCCCGCTTTCAAAAATCAATAATGGGACTCGGTGTGGGGTCATTCTCAGTCCTCTTTACCAGACGGTGATGAGGTGATGAGGGGAAGAGGAGGAAGAAGAGGAGGAGGAGGAGGAGGAGGAGGAGGAGGAGGAGGAGGAGGAGGAGGAGGAGGAGGAGGAGGAGGAGGAGGAAGAAGAAGAGGAGGAGGAGTACAAAAGAGTATATAGGATATCAGCTTCCACTGATCAGGCATAGTCTCAGAGTGCAAGGATTTATTGAAGAGCAATGTCAGTGGTTTGGAGAGCTCATCCTTAGCTTCCTTTAGAACTCTAGAAGGAAGAGGAGGCGGAAGAAGGAGAAGCAGGCAGAAAATGGGAAGAAGGGAAGAAGGAGGAAAGCAAACAACAGGAGAAGAAAGAGCAAACATAGAAGGAAGACAACAATATTTATGCTCGCATATGAATTCCTCTTGTATTCAAATATTATCCATCGATCTATAAGGAGCCAAAATCAATAAAGAGACTCAGTGTGGGGTCAATCTCAGTCCTCTTTAGCAGGCGGTGATGAAGGCAGGAGGAGGAGGAGGGAGGAGGAGGGGGAGGGGGGGGGGGGAGTCAATTTGGGAAGAATGGGGTTAAGTAGGAGGGAGAGAAAAATAAATATATATATACAATGAACAAACAAAAATAAAACGAGATGAAATAAAACAAGACACGGAAGGGATAAGAAGAGGAGGCCCAGGGATAGGATAAGAGAAAAATAGTATACCAAGAAGAAAAGAGAAAATAGGAGAATATGAATAAGAGAAAACTAAGTGAAGAGAGGAGAAAAAAGAATGAGAGACAGAGAAGAAAGAATAAGAGAAAGAAGAAAGAGAAAGCGAAGACGAATGAGAAAGAAGAGGAATGAGAGAGAAGAAGAAAGAGAAGTAATAGAACAGAAGGAGAGAGACGCGTATAAGAAAGAGAATGAAGGGAGAAGAGAGAGAGAGAGCAGAAAGAAAGAAAGGAGGGTAGAGAGAAAGAGAGCAGACAAAAAGAAAGGAGGGTAGAGAGAGAAAGAGAGAGAGAGAGAGAGAGAGAGCAGAAAGAAAGAAAGGAGGGGAGAGAGAGAGAGAGAGAGAGAGAGAGAGAGAGAGAGATATAGAGAGATAGAGAGAGAGAGAGAGAGAGAGAGAGAGAGAGAGCAGAAAGAAAGAAAGGAGGGTAGAGAGAGAGAGGTGGACAGATTAGAGAACAAGACAGGAGATGAGAGGATTGTGGGAAGAGGGGTGAGGGAAGAAGAAGAAGAAAAAAATAAGAAGGAGAGAGAGACAGAGAGAGATTCGGGATGCAGGTGGGTAGCAGTGATTTGAAGGAGGGAAAAAGAGAGGTAAATGAAGAAAGAGACTATAAAAGGGTATGTCTATTTCAATAACCAAGTGTGGAATGAGGCAAGGAATCGTAGGATATTAAGGGGGTGACCTGTTTTTATTTTATTTCTCTCCTTTACTCTTTCTCTAGCTTGTATCCATTCGGCCCCATTCAGCCAACTATTTTAAGACGTTTATCCCCATCTAGGTGTCGATTTCCTCCTGGCGAGCGATAGCGAGCCAGCATTATATAAAGAAATCCGGCTTCGCCGGGGACATTTTTTATCGAAAAATTTACAAATTTAGCCTGCTGTCAAAAATATTTTAAAAATATGCTGGCTCGCTACCGCTCACCATTACAAAAATTGACACCTGGATGGGGATAAACGTCTTAAAAAAGTAGGATGAATGGGACCAAATGGATACAAGCCAGAGAAAGAGAGAAAAGGAGATACATAAAGCAGGTCACCCCCCTTAACCCGTGCAGTACCGGTGACGTCCTTTTCAGTGTATTCTGGCAACTATTAGGCGATTTTATTCAGCTTAGGAAGGATTTGTGGTAGCTAAAAGGATTGATTGAGATAGTTTGAAGCCTTATTATTGCTAGAGGTCTTTCCAAATATTAATAAAATCATCTGACAGCTGCCGGAATGTCATGAAAAGGACGTCACTGATACTGCATGGGTTAAGATAGAGATTGGGTGGATAAGATAGAGATAGGGTGGATAAGATAGAGATAGGGTGGATAAGATAGAGATAGGGTGGCTAAGATACGGATAGGGTGGATAAGATAGAGATAGGGTGGCTAAGATAGAGATAGGGTGGATAAGATACGGATAGGGTGGATAAGATAGAGATAGGGTGGCTAAGATAGAGAGAGGGTGGCTAAGATAGAAATAGGGTGGATAAGATAGAGAAAGGGTGGATAAGATAGAGATAGGGTGGATAAGATAGATAGGGTGGATAAAATAGAGATAGGGTGGATAAGATAAGAGATAGGGTGGATAAGATAAGAGATAGGGTGGATAAGATAGAGATAGGGTGCATAAGATAGATATAGGGTGGATAAGATAAGAGATAGGGTGGATAAGATAGAGATAGGGTGGATAAGATAGAGATAGGGTGGATGAGATAGAGATAGGGTGGATAAGATAGAGATAGGGTGGATAAGATAGAGCTAGGGTGGATAAGATAGAGATAGGGTGGATAAGATAGAGATAGGGTGGATAAGATAGAGGTAGGGTGGATAAGATAAGAGATAGGGTGGATAAGATAGAGATAGGGTGGATAAGATAGAGATAGGGTGGATAAGATAAGAGATAGGGTGGATAAGATAAGAGATAAAGGAGAACGAAAGATAATATAAGACAATATATAAGACAGAAGGAAGAGAGAAAATACACATTATACAATACAATATAAAATAGAGAGAAAAGAAAATGATAAGATAATATATGAGATAGAGATGGAAGAGAGAGAAAGAAAATGATCAGAAAATAGAACACACAAAACAAGGAACACAAATAAGCGTTACAAATGCATCTATCATGGGGATGGAAGTATATTTTGAAACCGGTAAAATCAATTATACCAATCAATAACACATTATAATAAGGTGATAAAGACATTAATACAGGACAATTAAAAAACCAACGTAGACAAAAGATGATAATACAATAAGTCAGTGTATTTATTTGTTATGCTGTTCAGAAGATAACATAATATACACAACGTTCATATGTACACAATACAATAGCAATTAAGGGGGGACTCCGTTTGTTTTTCTCTCCTTTTCTCTCTTTCCCTGGTTTGTATCCATTCGGCCCCATTCACCCCACTGTTTTAAGACGTTTATTCTCATCCAGGTGTCGATTTCTTCCTGGCGAGCGATAGCGAGCCAGCATTGTATTGAGAAATCCGGCTTCGCCGGAGACATTTTTCTATCGAAAAATGTACAGATTTAGCTTGCTGTCAAAACAAAAATATATATATGATGGCTCGGGAAAATATTGACACCTGGATAGGGGTAAACGTCTTAAAACAGTAGGCTGAATGGGGCCGAATGGATACAAGCCAAAGAGAGAGGGAGAGAAAGAGAAAACAAAAGCGAGGTGGGCTCCCTTAAGTAAGAAGCCGATGAAAGCTGGGGATAGAAAACGAACGTGAGGGGGAACGAAAGAAGTCAATTATAATAGGATGGTGAGGGGAATTGAAAGACGAAAGAACCATATGAAGAATAAAGACTATATCGACGAAGAAAAACAATATATGAAGTTAAATAAAGAGGTTTTGTAAAAAATAAAAAATAAATAAAAACAAATAAAGAAGAAAGGAGAGAGAGAGAGGTATTGACATTATTACTATTAAATGAAGTGAGGTAAATTAATGAAAAAAAAATATAAATAAAATAGCATTGTGATGAGATTACATTGTATATTGCACATATCAATAAACACAATCCAAGGAATTACTATATACTATAGTCTATTCGCTGTAAGTAGGCGATAAATCATGACCTGTATCCTCTGTAACTCATAAAGGGCTAGAGCAAATTGGCTGTAAATTTCCACATCTATTCCGGGGCTGACTCTTCCTCAATGGTAGACATAATTATTTGCTCGATTACTCTAGTCGTTTTTGAGTTACAGAGGTTAGGTCATGATTGTTCGCCTACTTATAGCGAATAGACTATAGTTCAACGATAGGGTACATAGGGTTAATTACATATCAATATCCATGAAAGCAATGTGCTCTATATAAGAATGAAGGAAAATGAAAGAAGTAATAATTTTGTGAAGGAAGTAGCCATCTCCCCTTCTCTCCTCTATGACTTATATGTGAAGGCAAATCGATGAGAGGCTGAACTAATCTGTGTGTGTGTGTGTGTGTGTGTGTGTGTGTGTGTGTGTGTATTACTTATAAGTACAGATACGTAAACTGCAGAGATCACACGATGCAAATATAGCCCGAATTTGATATTATAAGGAAAAGAAGGAGAGAGAGAGAGAGAGAGAGAGAGAGAGAGAGAGAGAGAGAGAGAGAGAGAGAGAGAGAGAAGGAAATACAGGATGAGGGGAAAGGTTTGAAGAGAGGGGAGAGAGAGAAAAAGAGGAGAGAGGAGAACAGGAGGGAGAGAGAGAGTGAAGAGAGAAAATAGAAAGGGGAAGAATAGGATATACTAGAGAAGAGTAAATAAGGAGGTGGAAGAAGTGAATAGTACAATATATATATACATACACTGTATATATACATACACTGTGTATATACTATACGTGTGTGGTGCGTGTGTGCATTGTACCTAGTGGCACATTTCTCCGAACCTTTTACATTTTCAATCATATGTTTCGTTTTGTTCTAATACCCCCCCCCCCCCCCCTCCACAAATCTCTCTCTCTCTCTCTCTCATATTTAAACATGCCAGTGCATCTTATGGCAGCCAAAATGAGGAAACACTTTAAAACGATTTCAATATCCTACGACCAGATTATAGTTAGTTTCACCTTCCACCTACCTCTCTCTCTCTCTCTCTCTCTCTCTCTCTCTCTCTCTCTCTCTCTCACTTCCATTACTCACCGTCCCCTTTCCCTTCCCCTCTTTCTTTCCCCTCGCCGCTATTCAACTAGGTCCTTTCAAATACTCGTGCTCCCCTTTTCCATCGCTCTCTCTCTCTCTCTCTCTCTCCGGCTCTCCTCTCCTCATCCTCCCAATCTTGGCCTCTGTCATCCTCTCGCCAGCCCCCCTCCTACCCCCTCTCTCTCTCTCTCTCTCTCTATGCTGAGTAGTTTACTTCCTTCAATCATATTATATTTATTATAAGTATCTTGTTTAAGTAATTATAAGTATTAGTTATCGATCATCATTCGAAGTTACAAATATTTCCATTGATATACTCCATAGGCCTAAATGCAAAGTTTCCAAACAAAATTGGTTAGGCTTCATTAAATATCGATTATATTCAGCCTGCTAATTAATGCTAGTGTACCAACAAGATGAGAGGTCCATTTCAAGCTAAATAAAATGGCTGTGCAGTCAATAGAGGTGCTCTCAGACTGAAGAGGCTTAGTGAGACTTATGCCGGTATCACACGAGAGCTTTTATAGTCAACATTCGAAGATCAACCTTTTACTGGCAACATTTCTGGAATATTATGCACTGGTGTCGGAAACTAGACTGATGATAGATGACTTTAGGCAACCGAAATATAATACACGTTACCCTCATAAGCTGCCAGACAAGTGTTGAGGATATATGTTGAGGGAAAAAGCGCTCGTGTGATACTTTGACTTTACCAATATAGTACAGTTGGTCTAATAAGTCGTGTCTCCGCTGTCATTGCGTTTTGCTCGTTGTGTGCCGTGTTAAGGGGAGATCTCCACTTGAGGATTTTTTTTCTTGATCCCTTTCTCCCTCATGTTTAGCCCCATTGCTTTTGATATTATAAAACGTTTGCCCCATTAGTTTAGCGATTTAAAGAACTTTCACCCCATATTAAGACCTTTCGTGCAATTCAGGTGTCGATTTTATCCTGGCGAGCGATAGCGAGCCTGTAATTTAAGAGGAACCGGCCTTTAGCCGGGACATTTTTCTACCGAAAAATGTACAAATTTATCTTGAAAGGGACTCAAGGGGGTGTAATTTTAAGCTTGATGAAGGTCTAGGGAACAAACTAAATACCTCCCCTTAATGTACGTCAGATGTTGAATAGGGTGTGTACAGATAGGAACATGTTTGTATATCTCACTCGAAACGATGAATTAATGTTTAGATAGTGCTGATACCCATTATTGATCGAACTATACTTGGTGCCGCGACATCACTTATTTGTCCGACTGTACCAGTGCCGTCCTTCTCAGTTTACGTTGGCTAATGTTAAACGATTTTATTTAGTTTAAGAAGGACCTCCAGCAATTATATGGCTTAGAAGTATCTTAACTAACCCTTTTTACAACCACAGATCCTTCTTAAGCTGCACAAAATCGTCTAAACATAGGATAAAATGATAGGGTTAATAAAACACTGAACTGCAGGTGCTAAGGACCATACCCTTAACACCTTCAGTACCTACGGCGATAGTTCACATTTCAGTCTGGACAACATTACGCAGTTTAGTAAGGGTCTTATTAAATGTATAGACCATAAAGTCTACCTATAATTCTTGATGTTTAGTTGAGCACTTCCTTCACTAACCCTTGGCCCTCTCCCCTCTCCTCTTCTTCCACTTCTCTCTCTCTCCCCTCTGGTGCAACCTATCATCTTCCCCTCTACTCTCTCTCTCTAGCCCTTCTTCTTCTTCTTCTTCTTCTTCTTTTACTTCTACTTCTTTCACTTTTACTTCTTCGTCTTCTTTTGTTTGTTGTTGTTGTTGTTGTTGTTGTTGTTCTTCTTCTTCTTCTTCTTCTCCAATCCTCCATCATTGTTCATTTTTGTCATCAGTATTTCTACTCTATATCTTTCCTGTGTTCATCCATTACTCGTTCGTTATCTCTCTCTTACAATGTATTCATTGTAATTCCTATTATTCCTGTCTACGTCTTCTCCTCTATTCTCCTTATCTGCCTCCTTGTCCTCCTTCTCTTCCTCCTCTTATTCTCCTTCCTCGTCTTACTGTTTACTCTCCTTCCTCTTTTCTCCCTGCTCTCAATTTCCAGTCCCAGGGTTAAACTTTCAAGAGGGGTAACCATGCTCATGCTCTCTCTCTCTCTCTCTCTCTCTCTCTCTCTCTCTCTCTCTCTCTCTCTCTCTCTCTCTCCCAACACACACACACACACTCACACTCCCTCTCTCTATCTATCTATACATCTATATTTGTATCCATCTATCAAGCATACTTGCATACATATATAACATATCAAATAATACATTCTCTACTTTCCATATCCAAATTAATAACGATATATGGAGATAATCTAAACGTACCAGCAATGAACTCAGCAATAAGATTTAGAGTGCTCATCATCACCCTCCCAATTCAAGCACCTTATTTATTGACTGCATTAATTATTTATTTATTTATGGGGGGATGGGCCGGTTTTCTGGACCACTTTCTCCCTCATGTTTAGCCCCATTAGTTTTCAGATGTTAAGATGTTTGCCCCATTAGTTAGTTGATTTTAAGACCTTTCGCCACATTTCTTCGTCAATATTTAGACTTTTCGTGCTATTTAGGTGTCGATTTTTTCCCAGGCGAACGATAGTGAGCCTGTAATGTTGGAAGAACCGGCCTTCGGCCGGAAATTTTTTCTACCGAAAAATGTACAAATTAATCTAGAAGGGGGATCTAATGGATGTTTTTTTTTAATTTGATGGAGGTCTATGGAGGAAACTATAAATGCAAAAATCGGCCAAAAAGTCAACCATCCCCCCTTAAAGGTTTACTGCGGCACTTACCCCACCTGCACCTCTCTCTCCACACACACACACACGCACGCACGAACACTCACCTGGGGAATAGATAAGGTAAATTAGAACACAAAGTAATAAAGAAAATAGATACTGCATTAGTTATCAGATACACATACATAGATTGATATAATAAGACGCATCACATGAAATACATATAGATAGATAAATACAGACTGAAATACAATAAATCAAATAGTAAGTGGAGTCCATAAAATATAAAATAACAGGGTACGAGCAGACCAGAGAAACGGAAAGAAAAGACGAGCTACGAAAAGAGAAGAGAAGAGGATTGATAAAAGGGAAGCGAGATAAGGAGAGAAGAGGATTGATAAAAGGGAAGCGAGATAAGGAGAGAAGAGGATTGATAAAAGGGAAGCGAGATAAGGAGAGAAGAGGATTGATAAAAGGGAAGCGAGATAAGGAGAAAAGAGGATTGATAAAAGGGAAGCGAGATAAGGAGAGAAGAGGATTGATAAAAGGGAAGCGAGATAAGGAGAGAAGAGGATTGATAAAAGGGAAGCGAGATAAGGAGAGAAGAAAGGCGAGAGAGAAAAGAGGAGAGGAGAAGAAAGCATAGTGAACAGAAAGACAAAATAATATTAAGATAAGAATGGATGGAAGAGGAGAGAGAGAGAGAGAGAGAGAGAGAGAGAGAGAGAGAGAGAGAGAGAGAGAGAGAGAGAGAGAGAGAGAGAGAGGAATAATAAGTTTCAGCTTTTAAAGGGACACAGGGAGAGAGAGAGAGAGAATGAGGAGAGGAGATAAGGTCTTAGGTATAATAGGTGAATGTAGAGAGTAATGATATATATAATATATATTATAATATTATATATATATAATATATAATATATATTATATATATATATATAGTATATAGTATATATATATATATATATATATATATATATATATATATATATATATATATAACAAATAGGCTTACAATATACAACACATATCAGTAATAGAATAAGCTAAATACGTAAGATGTAAAACAATATAATGAAAGCTCAACATATATAACAGAAATGGAAGATACAAATTCCGAAATAGAGAGATGCAGTGGGGCAGATTGCAAACAGAAAGAGGGAGAGAGAGAGAGATGTGGATTACAGGAATAGAACAGTGGGATGAATAGACGAGAGAGAGAGAGAGAGAGAGAGAGAGAGAGAGAGAGAGAGAGAGAAAACAACCAAAGATAATATCAGGTATAGACAATTAAAGAGACAATATAAAATGATGACGAGTTGAAAAGAGAGCTAAAGAGAGCAAATAAAGAAAGGAAAAAGAGCAACCACCCACCAGCCACTAACGAATGAATGAAGAGTATGGGAAAGAGTTAAAGAATGTAAATTAGAGCTAAAGAGAACAAATTAAAAGTCAATGAGTAAATTGAGTAACTATATATATAGCAATTAAGAGCCAAAAACAGAGCAAATAAAGTGAACCAAAGACAGTAAAATATAGAGCGAAATAGAGCAAATTAGAGCCATTAAAGAGAGCAAATTAGAGCAAGCAAAGAGAGGCAAAGAGAGCAAATAAGGAGACCCCAAAAGAACAAATAAAGTGAGCCCAAGAGAGCAAATTGGAGCCATTAAAGAGAGCGAAAAGAGCAAATAAAGACAACCAAAATTAATAAAGTAATCCAAAAAGAGCAAATTAAAGCCATTAAAGAGAGCGAAAAGAGCAGCCTCACCTGACAATAACCACAGACATATTGATAGTTAACCTTTAGGCCAAAACGTGTACAGGAGAGAGAGAAAGAGTGAGAGAGTGAGTGAGAGAGAGAGAGAGAGGGAGAGAGTGAGTGAGTGAGTGAGTGAGAGAGAGAGTGAGTGAGTGAGAGTGAGTGAATGAGTGAGTGAGTGAGTGAGAGAGAGAGCGAACGAGTGTGTGTCTGTGAGATAGGTTGGTTGATTGGTGCATACATAGATGGATATATAGATAGATTGATAAATAGATAGATAGATAGATAGAAGAAAAGAGAGAGAGAGTTGAGAGGATCAGGTTGGCACTAGAGAGAGAAGGGGATGAGGGGGGAAACACCAAAAGGGGGGGGGGGGACATTAAAGGGGGGCGTATATCCCTCTTCCCCCCCCCCCACCACCCAGGTGACGTCACTAGCCACGCCCTTGTCTCTGTACGTCACAATCCTGTACTGACCTTGTGTGTGTGTGTGTGCGTATATATGTGTGTGTGTGTGTGCACTTTTACCCCCGGGGTCAGTCACGTGATCATAACAATAACAAAAGAGGTCACGTGCTTGGGAGGGGTGGTGGAAGAGGAAGAAGAGGAGGAGGTGGAGGAATATGAGGAGGTGGAGGAAGATGAGGAGGAGGAGGTGGAGGAAAAAGAGGTGATGGTTGAAGGAGGAGAGGTGGTGGAGGAGGAGGAAGAAGAGTAGGAGGTGTTGGTTGAAGGAGGAGAGGTGGTGGAGGAGGAAGAGAGGAGGTGGAGGAAGATGAGGTGTTGGTTGAAGGAGGAGAGGATGGAGGAGGAGGAAGAAGAGGAGGAGGTGGAGGAAGATGAGGAGGTGTTGGTTGAAGGAGGAGAGGTGGTGGAGGAGGTGGAGGAAGATGAGAAGGTGTTGGTTGAAGGAGAGGTGGTGGAGGAGGAGGTGGAGGAAGCTGAGAAGGTGTTGGTTGAAGGATTAGAGGTTTGGAGGTGGAGGAGGAAGAAGAGGAGGTGAGAAGAATGGTAGTGATAACCTATACAGCAGTGAGAAAATTAAATAGATGGTGATTGAGAAGGTGGTATAGTCTGTTCATTCTAGGATGGGCAGAAATCGTAAACTCTGAACCTCTGGGACTCAAAAAGGACTAGAGTAATCGAGCTAATATTTCTACCAAATAGGAAGACTTGGCTAGGGAATAGGTGTGGAAATTGACAGTTCATTTGCTCAAGCCTTTTTTGAGTTACAGAGGTTAGATGTTACGTTTTCTGCCCAACCTAGAATGAACGGACTATAGTAAAAAAGTGGTTGAAGTGGAGAAGGAAAAAGAAGACGAAAAGTAGGCAGAGGAGACATGGAATTACTGATGGATAAAATGATACTGGTGATGTTAGTGATTGATTGAAGGGAGGGAGAGAAGAAGGAGGGGGATGTGGCGGAGTGGTGGAAGAGAAGAGGTAGTGGAAACGGAAAACGTGGCCAACAAAATGGTGAAAAAGGAGGGAGAAGGGGGACCATAATTAATTCAAACTGGAAATGGGAAACCAATGATAAAGAGGAGGGATGGGAATGAAATAGATAATGGCGGTGTTAAGAAATAAGGTCATCGCGAACGAAAATAATGTGAGGGAAAAAGGGAAAGAGAAGAAGGAAGATGGGAAGAAAACGTGGATAAATGTAAAATATAAAAGGAGGATAAAAGAATAATATGGAGAGAAGAATAAAAGAGATGCATAGAATAGAACACGATTGAATAGTGGAAAAGAGTAAAGGCTGGAGAGAGAGAGAGAGAGAGACGGACAGACGGAATATGTGAATGCACCTTCAAACACACGTCTCTCTCCCACTCTCGGATACTCGCTCTCACTTTCACACACACACACACACACACACTCTCTCTCTCTCACCTATACACACACCACATAAGCATTACACAGCACATTTAAATCCTCCCACACCTATACCCATATAACAACACAGCTCCTACCTTCCTACCTTCACCACCTCCCCCATCACCCCTATCCACTACCCACTCCCCTCCCCCTTCTCTGCTCCCTTGCCTCCTCCATCACCCCCTGTCCACCACCAACTCCCCATTCCCTTCTCTATCCCCCCGACCCGCTATCCTCCCCTCCTCCATTACCCACTATCCACCAGCCACTCTCCCTCCCTTTCTCTGCTCCCCTGCCCCTTATCCTCTCCTTCCTCACCATCCCCTATCCACCACCCACTCCTTCTCTGCTCCCCTGCCCCTTGCCTTCCCCTCCCCCATCACCCCCTATCCCCTACCCATTCCCTTCCTCTTCTTCCCTTCCCTGCTCCCCTGCCCTTTTCTTTCCCCCCTATTCGTCACCCACTCCCCCTCCCCTTCTCTGCTCCCCTGCCCCCTGCCCTCCCCATCACCCCCTATGCACTACCCACTCCCGCTCCCCTCTCCCCTTTGCCCCCCAACCCTCCAGTCTACTCCCCACTCCCCCCCTCTCTCCCTATCCACCCCCTCTCCCTCAACCCCCCCCCCCCCCCTACCGCCCCCACACTCTGCCATCCGCCTGAATCTGGGTGTCACCTGTTAAAACGATAATTCCCAGGACAGACGGGAATAATTTGGCCCCAGCCATTCTATTCCACCCAGGCCCTCCCACGTTTTCTAAATATTATAATGAAAACGGAGGGCTATTTTGGAAGGCTTTTGCTTATTTTATTTGCTAACATGGATGGTTTATATGTTTACCTGTATATGTTATTGTGTTTTTGTTTAATAATGAAAATGAAGGGTTATTTTGGAATGCTTTTGATATATAATGAAATTGAATAGGGCTTACTTTTAAACATTATCTGCTTAAAAAGTTAAAATCAATCGCAATAACGTTTCCGGAACTTTTTCAAACATATACTAATTATTAATAGTTAAGCTCAATTTGCGTATAGCTCAACTAGCGAAATAAAATGTTTAAAAAAGCAAGGCACAAAAGTAGAATCATATTACATTGGTGTTTATACAAGGTCGATATTAAACATGACGGTGAAATATTTAAAGTACCCGGGATATAAATACACAAATAAATATACACACACACTCACTAACACAAACAAAAACACACACAACCAAACAAAGGCACTCTAACTCCAACTCCAACTCTCTCTCTCTCTCTCTCACACACACCCACACATATGCAGTCTATGCACAAAAACGCAATTAAACACTCATACCCGCACACGCACACACACACGCACACACACACACACACACACACACAAACACTCCCGCACGGCACCAGATGTCATATTGCTGTTATTAAGGAATATAAGCGGTTAATTCTATTTATTACGGGATAAAAACAAATAACGAACCTGTTACACTGCTTTCATCACACATACCGCCAGCCTAATGCTGTTTGTGTGTGCGGGTTTATGTGTACGTTTGTGTGACTGTTGCTTGTGTGTGCGGGTTTGTGTGACTGCTGTTTGAGTGTGAGGGTTTGTGTATATTTATGTGACTTGTGTGTGTGTGCAGGTTTGTGTGACTGTGTTTGTGTGTGGGGGGGGGGGGGGTTCTGTGTGTATGCATATTCGTACGTCTATGTGTACTGGTATGTGTGTTGTTAAGCATTGTGTATGAATCTATGTGTGTGATTGTGACGTTTGTGTGTGTGTGTGTGTATTATATGTGTGTGTGTGAGTATGAGTGTATGTTTATATGTATGAAGGCCTGTGTGTACGTGTGTGAGTCTAAAAGTTATGTACGTGACCATTTGTACGTGTTTGTGTGCGAGTTTTTGTAATTGCTGGTTTAAAAAAGGAAGCATTTTACAGTCCAAAAAGTTTCCGACAAAACGAAAAGAATTACGGCGATATATATAAAAACACGCACACACGGTTTGAAAACATTTAAATACAGGAGACAAATTAAAACGAGTATTGCATTTTAAGTCCAATTAAGTCGTCATGTAAGAGTCAGAAAAAAAAATACAAATGTTATTGCTCTTTGGAAGTTAATAGTACTAGATATATGCATTAGTCCCTTAAATCTACACATATTATTTATGTGTAATAAAACTTGCCTATGTTTGCTAGAATATATAAAAAACCATGTAACGAAAAAATTACGTGACACAATAACAAAAGACCTGCGTCGTAGTAAAACAGTTGACGATAGAAGACAAATAGTCCAATAAGATCAGAATAAAAGTACATTGATTATATTATCAAAACTAGGCCTACTTATAAAAAAAAAAAAAAAAAAAAAAATCTTCATTCCAACCATTCCCATCTTAACATTTAGACAATACAATTCCAAAGACGGCCTTCCGAATTCCAATAATGAGCCTCTCCCTCCTTAAGTAGTGCCATTAGCCTTAGAGTAGTTAAGGGGGGTCACCTGTTGTTCTTATCTTTCTCTCCTTTTCTCTTTTTCTCTGAC
Source organism: Paralithodes platypus (assembly GCA_032716605.1). NCBI lineage: Eukaryota > Metazoa > Arthropoda > Malacostraca > Decapoda > Lithodidae > Paralithodes > Paralithodes platypus. The sequence continues at coordinate 40,027,521 of CM064545.1, read as the reverse complement.
TTGTATCCATTTGGCCCCATTCAGCCAACTTATGTGAGACGTTTATCCCCATCCAGGTGTCGATTTCTTCATGGCGAGCGATAGCGAGCCAGCATTGTATGGAGAAATCCGGCTTTACCAGAGAAATTTTTCTATCGAAAAATGTACAAATTTAGCTTGCTGTAAAACAAAAATATAAATATGCTGGCTCGCTCCCGCTCGCCAGGAAAATATTGAAACCTGGATGGGACTTAAATGTCTTTAAAAAGTAGGCTGAATGGGGCCAAATGGATACAAGCCAAAGAGAGAGGGAGAGAAAGAGAAAAAAGCGAGGTGGGCTCCCTTAAGTAGCCTGGCTTATGTATGGGTAATAAAGAAGTGCTTGATCTCTCTCTCTCTCTCTCTCTCTCTCTCTCTCTCTCTCTCTCTCTCTCTCTCTCTCTCTCTCTCTCTCGCTCTCTCTCTCTCTCTCTCTCTCTCTCTTAGTATATGTTTCTGACTAACTCTCTAACTCTCTCTCTCTCTCTGCTTTCTTGGTAGTACTTGCCTTTATAGTCCCCCATTTCATATTCCCTTTTATCTCAATCTTGTCTATCCTTTCTCTAGTCCGCTCTTGTTGATCCCCCCCCCCCCCTCTCTCTCTCTCTCTCTCTCTCTCTCTCTCTCTCTCTTTCCTTTTCTATTGGATATGCTATCTCTAGTAGAAGTAAGTCCTGACTACCTCGTTTGAATCGTGAGGTCTGTGTGGCCAGTGTATCTATGTAAATCTCTCTGTCTCTCCTACCTACATACCTTCTTTAGTTAAGTAGGAGCCATTATAGCCAGACTAGAGAGCTAAGTAGCCGACCTTGTGTTTGTATAATGAAGAAGTGTATCATTCGCAGGGAGATGGTACACTGCTCTCTCTCACTTTCACTCTCTCTCTCTCTCTCTCTTACTCATAGACACTCACTCTCGCACACACTCATTTTCACTCCCACTCTCATCCTCTACCAATCTCTCGAACTATAAGGGCAAACACACACTATCACAAATATCTATAGGGAAGGCAGAGGGTTAATTGAGATATACCTTACCCCTTTGATGCCTAGAGGGCCTTCCTAAGCTGAATAAAATAGTCTAATGGTAGAAGAATCAACACAGAATGATGTCAGGAATTAAACACACACACACACACACACACACACACACACACACACGTCCATACCGAAAGATCAGTAACATAACCGAAAACAAACTAGAAAATAAAATAAATAAATAGGCCTATAACCAAAATAAAAAACGGAATAAAGTCCCCATACCTAGCGCTGATGTAGACTAAGGCATCACCGCCCCCCGTAACCCCCCTCCCTCTATTAAACTGCCCATTAGGGGGTGATTAGGGGGGCAAATCAGATGAAGGGGGGCAGGAATCATTAGGCGATCGTGTTCTCTTTGGGAGGAGGGGGTGGGGGGCAGAGGAGGGGAATTAGGTTTATGGGGGATGACGAGGGAAGAGGAGAGAAAGAAATAGAATACAGGAGAGGAGAAGGGAAGAGAAAAATAAAGGAAAGGAGAGGAAAGAAGAGAAGAGGAGAGGAGTGGAGAGGAAATAAGAAGAAGGGAGGAGAGGAGAAGAGAGGGAATGAAGAGGGGGATCATACAATGGGAAGATAAAGGAGAAGTGAAGTCAAATTATGAAACTTGGGAAAGAGAGGAAAGGAGAGAGAAGGGGGCGGCGAGGAGAGGAAAGATTAAGAAAGAAAACACCAAAATACAAGATGGAATGAAGTAAGAATAAAGAGCGTACAACACTACTACCATCAGTATATCGCAATAACCACCTCCACTACTAGTACAGTATCATCTACTTTGTATTAATGTCAATCCCAACACCACACACCTCCCAAGGAAATTAATGAAAGCATGTGATTATGTTATGAACAAAAAACATCATCACAACCAACCCATCACAATTTAACTCTAACATATTCACACTTATCAACACCATTGTCAGATCATCACCACTATACACTGTTTATTTTCAGCTGACGATAAACTGAATCCCTAAGCAGCTAATTTATCGATACTTAATGGACAAATGTGAAACTACTATGTCTCTGCATCATATTAAGACCAAGTTTATATAATTAACACCATATCACACCACAAAATCTTCAAATTGACTAAGAAATCTTGATGGGAACATTGCAATTTACCATCAGTTGAAAAGAAACACACCACTAGTATCATCATTTCATCACGCTATCATCACTATCATCATCATCTTTCCCACAATAGCGTGGATCGTGTGGCACTCTCTCTCTCCCTGGCCCTTGGCACTGCAGGGTCAACAAAGATCAAGTGTGTGGGGTTAGGTTACTTCACCCTTCCTACCTACCCCACCAGTCTTCCTAACCACCTTACCCACCTATCCTACCTCCCTGTTTATCCCTCTGCCTACCCTTCTCCCCCGATACGATTCCCTTCCAACACCGAGTTTTAAGACATATGTATCGCCTCTTTGTAAATCTATCCGAACCCACCGTGTAAATATATTCCCCGGCTGTTCAATCCCGGGAGTTTTATACGAATGCATTGGCAATCATAATACGGCTATCGACAACGGGAATATTAACGACAGCACCCACAACGCAATTTCCGACAATGGTATTAACAGCAACCAAACCACAGTGATTCTATCCTAAGCCTCACCACCTCAATATTAACAATCACAATTAATTCACCTCTGCAATGTTAAAATTCACAATCATATCGACAATGACAATTACATCAACGACAGCAAAATACAACCCAAACAGCGAAGATAATATCCTAAGCATCACTATCTACATATATATCCTTTCTTATCACCCTCAAATTCCCTCTTCACCACCCAAACCACCACCACACTCCCCATCACCACTATAGCCACCACCGCACTACCATCCTCCCCACCCTCTCTCACCACCAAAACCCTCCATCCCATCACCACGAAAACCATCCATATCACCACCAAACTCCCCCATCACCACCCCCTCACTTCCCCATCACCACCAAAACCCTCCATATCACCATCACACTTCCCAATCTCCACCAAAACCATCCATATCACCACCAAACTCCCCCACCATCTTTTCTCCATACTTTCCTCCCCTTCCCCCACCTTTCATGCAGACAAATTCATGACCACCATCGCCCCTTCACCAAACATGCATGACCTTTTCGTAAATGTATCCAGCGAGGAAAATAGTCCCCCTGGTCTCCTAGGTCATTAATTCTCAGAGTTATGTGGCCCTGTTGGCATTAAGAGCGATAAAGGCCGCACATAAAACAACAACATTGAATATAAGAATGATAATAATAACACTTAACACCCATACTGCCTTTAACTTAACACAAACATCAGTTATTTGTATTTGTCTATGTGAGTAAGGGAGACTAGAGATCTAGTTACTATAGGATCTCTAAGGGAGACAAAAGGCATAACTGCCTGTAACGAGTGCCTCCCCCAGATTTGACAGGGCCAAAATCAAGGGACGTTCGAGCCAAAATGCCTGGACACACGGAGTTTGAAGTAATATACGTCATAGGATGAGATAAAGACTGATTCTGGGAGAGAGTTCCAGAGCTCAGCTATTGAATATAAGAAAGATTGAGAACAACGTTTCACTCTTGGGTTGGAGAGTTGCACATAGTATAACAGTGATAACAACAACAATAACACTTAACACCAACACTACCATTACTATAACACACATAATATCAGTGAATATAACCATGATAAAAATAATAACAGTCAAAACCTATAGACACTAATATCATCAGAACTGGAGTGCAGGTATCGGATTTTTTTGTAGAATTTAGGGTCAATATTATAGATTCTTGGTACTGATTTGATATTTCTATTGTTTGCAATGAACACTGATTTCATATAATCTTTAAGACAATATGTATTATTTATAACGAAATCAAGATTGATTGATTGATTGATTGAATACGACTGCTTCCACCGAATCCACCACTACCATCAAATGCACCACAACAGCAAAACGAACAATTGCAAGTGATATAAAACCTCCATAGCAAGGGCGAACAGCTATCACCATTAAAATGACAACACCATCACCACTTCACTATCCCAATGAACAACATATCATCATTAAACTCTCCCCCACTTATGTGTTTGTTCATCACTACATCCTATCCTCCCTCACCACCACCACCACCTTATCCTCCCTCACCATCACTACCACCACCCTATCCTCCCTCACCATCACCACCACCCTATCCTCTCTCATCATCACCTCCACAATCATCATCCTATCATCCCTCACCACCACCACAACCACCCCGTCCTCCCCTCCCCACCACAACCCCCCCCCTCCTCATACACCCCCACACCCCATCCCCTCCCCTTCCCTCCTAACCATCACCACCAAACCCCCTCCCCTCCTCCTCATCTCTATCTCCACAATTTTCCCCACCATCGAATTTTAAGACATACATATCGCCATTTTGTAAATCTATTCCCCCCCCCTCTCGTATTGAAATAGTCAGGCCGTCCATCCCCCCTGCAATACGGCCTCCATTGGCAACCAGGCTCAGAATTGGGTGCTGGGGAATTGATGGGGGAAAGTTTGTGGGGGAGGAGGGGGGGACGGGGGAGTTTTATGGTATATATTTTGACTGCTGGAGAGAGAAGTGGGGCTCGGAGGAGGAGAGGGAGAGAAGGGGGGGGGGGGGGGGCCGAAGGAGGCATTTCGGCCAACTATACTCTGTTTCTTTTCAACTGACGGTAAATTGCAAGTTCCCATCAAGATTGCTCAGTTATTATGATGATTTTGTAGTGAAATATGGTGCTAATTATATAAACTTGGTCTTACTATGATGCACAGACATAGTGGTTTCATATTTTCCATTAAGTATCGAGAAATTAGCTGCTAAAGGATTCAATTTATCGTCAGCTGAAATGTAACAGAGTATAGTTTGGAGACTCGCAGATTCACATAACGTCGCTCTAGGGCAGCCTGATGTGCGGGAGTTTGTATGGGATAGGGGTTATTAACACGTACTGTACCGGTGACATCCTTTTCAATATATTCTGGCAATTATTAGATGATTATATTGAGTTTAGGAAGGACCTCTAAATATTTAAAGGCTACAAACTCTCTAAAGTAATCCTCTTAGCTACCACAGATCCTTCCAAAGTTGCATAAAATCGTCTAATACTTGCCAGAAG
>CM064545.1:39986814-40022221 GCA_032716605.1 Paralithodes platypus | reverse complement strand
TCATTATTAATATTATTACTATTATTATTATTATCATTATTAGTATTGTTATGTTTATTGTTTTTTTGTTATTGTTGTTTCCTCTAATGTCTCCTTCCTATAACTAACTGCTTGTTTATCTATATCAATTTCCATGTATTCTCCTAAGCATTTATTTTTCTCTTCTTCTTTCCCTTACTCCATTTCATGACTATATCTCTATTATAAAAATTACATCGCATATATCTGTTTGTTTTTGCTTCAGTTCATCACACACACACACACACACACACACACACACACACACACACACACACACACACACAAACACTATTAAATCACAGTCAAGGTTTCATTTACCTTGTATTTCATCCCCTTCCCCTCCCTTCACCATCCAACTCTTTCCCCTTCCACCCCATCACACCCTCCCCCCTCTATATGGGAAAGGAGAACATAGTGTATCCCTTCCTCCCTTTCCATCCTTACCGTCTATTATATATCCTTCTATCCATTCATTCCTCCTAACCCCATCTCTATCCCATTTTTCATTTCCCTCCCACTTTGTCTTCTATTCCATTATCCTTCCCTTCCTCCCACCTTCCACCTTTGATTCCCCTACCTCAGCCTTTTCCCATGTTTCTTCCAGGCCTTTACAGCCACTTTTGTCTTTCTATTCCATTTATCCTTCCCTGTCCTCCCACCTAATCCAACCTTTAGGCCCTTACCGGACCATTCCCATGGTTTCTTTACCCCTTCCCACTGAGTTGTCTTCTAATTCCCTATCCTGGTCCCTTCCTCCCAGGACCTTCCAACCTTTATGCACCCTACCACACCTTCCCTGTATATTTTCTTCCGAAACCTCCCACTTTGTCTTCTATTCCATTATCCTTCCCTTCCTCCCACCTTCCACCTTTATCCCCTACCACCTTCCCATGTTTCTTCCCCTTCCCACTTTGTCTTCTATTCCATTATCCTTCCCTTCCTCCCACCTTCCACCTTTATCCCCTACCACCTTCCCATGTTTTTCTTCCCCTTCCCACTTTGTCTTCTATTCCATTATCCTTTCATTCCTACCATCCTACTTTTATCCCCTATTTCTTCTACTTCCTCCCCATGCTACTCTCGCTTCCCTCCCTATCCTTATCTTGTATAATACCTCCAATTAACCTTCATTCATTGATCCTGATTGGTGATGAATAATTATCTCTATCTGTCTCTCTCTCTCTCTCTCTGTTTTCTGATTTACTATCCCTTTCGCTCACTTTCCCTTAATCTAAGTTATATTATCTGGACTAGAATAATGTCCTGACCTTATCACTGTGACAGCAAGATCTGTGTGACCAGTGTATCCATGTAAATCTATGTAAGTATCTCCCTCTCTCTCTCTCTCTCTCTCAACTCCATCCCTTCCCCTCCACTGTTCCACCCCAAAAGCACAGTCCAGAATTCAATACCCATAAATACCCCTCCCCTACCGCTCTTGCATCATATCACCCTTATTATTACCCTTCCATTCTTCCCCCACCTCTCACCCTTCCCCCTTCCTTCCCCCTCCTCCCTCTTCTCTGTCCCTCCCGTACGATGTTTACGTCATATCAATCTTATTAATACCCTTCTATAACTTCCCCTACCTATCACCCTTCCCTACACCCTTCCTCCTTCTTTCCCCCCTCACCTCATACCCTCCTTCCCCTTCCATCCCCCTCCTTCCTCCCCAAACCATAGTCCTAGATTCAATACGCCTTTCCAATCCATTACGTATAAAGCCTTCCAACATATTTTACCATTATATTCCTATTTCTGCCCCGCCTCTACCTCCTTCCCCCACCCAAACCCTCCTCTATCCCATCCCCTTCCATACCCCCTCCCAACAGCGCTTTCCATTCCAATACATGTAAACCCTTCCATCACATTCTCCTATTACACTCCTATTTCTACCCTCCTTCTATCCCTTCCTATATCATCCCCCTCCCTATGTCCCCCTATCTACCCCATACCCTACCATCATAATATTCTCGAACCAGCCACCAATCTACCGCTACCTTCCCAATACCCCACCATACCTACAACCACTATGCTACCATGCTATCCCTTCCATCCCCACCTCATATCCATCCCAGATCCCACAAAAAACAGGTAGCAATAGCCAGAGATCTCCTCATAAAATCCTTAATAACCTTCAATTTATCTCCCCATGTCCTCCACATCATCCTTTCATTCTAATAACACACACATTACTTCGCTCCCCCACCCTTTTTTTTCTCCTCCCCATCATATCTTCAACAACTCCCCTTCTTTCTCCCATCCCCAATACCTCTCCCCTCTCCCATACCTCAAACCAATCTACCATACCTCTGCCTCTCCCCCTACCGAATCCCCCCTCCACCTATCACCATCCCCTCACTCCCATACCCATCTCCCTATCCCCTACTCCTCCCCCTTCACCCATTCCCTAACCCCCCCCCCCTCCCCTCCCCAAAGCACAGCCCAGGATTCAATAGTCATAAATCCCACACAACAGTTTTATTGCAGCGCGGCGCGAGCACCACTGTTTTAAAAATCAATAATGCTGGACAACGTGGGGAAAAGTGGAATTTATATATCGACCGCTGGGATTGGGATGGGAAAGGATGTAGTAGGGATGGGGTGTGATATAATAGGGATGAAACGACCGCTGGGATGGGATGGGATAGGATTGGGATTGGGATGGGAAAAGGATGATCGGTAAGGTGGTGTGATATAATATGTATGACCCTCAGCTGTAATGGGGATGGTAGTTGAGATTGATGAATAGTGTGTGATGTATAGTGGATGAATACGCCCGGCTGGGATGGGTTTGGATGGGGATGTGGTATTTGGATGGACGGTGATTATATGGTTGGGTGTGGATATAATAGGAGGACACGAACAGCTGGAATGGGATGGATTTGAGAGTTGGTGATAGGGTGGTGTGATATAATAGGGATGAAACGACCGCTGGGATGGGATGGGATAGGATTGGGATTGGGATGGGAAAGGATGTAGTAGGGTGGGTGTGATATAATAGGGATGAAACGACCGCTGGAATGGGATGGGATTGAGATTGGGATAGGGTGTGATGTAATAGGGATGAAACGACCGCTGGGATGGGATGGGATTGGGATGGGAAAGGATGTAGTAGGGTGGGCGTGATATAATAGGGATGAAAGAGTGGAATATTTACCCTTTAAAGATCGTGACGCATTTTGGCAGTTTCTTCTGACACTCATTAGACGATTTGATACAGTTTAGGAAGGACCTGTGGGTAATATACGGGTAAAGAGTGTCTCAATATAAGGGTAAAGAGTGTCTCAATTAACACTCTGACTTTCGAAGCCTCTTAACCGCTGGAGGCCCTTTTGAAACTGAATAAACTCGTCAAATAGTAGCCAGAATAAAGTTACAACAACCGGTACTGAAAGGGTTAAAGAAACATCCACACACACTCGTCCATAACTACTCCAGCCCGAATGCAGGTTATCAGGCCAAAAGGTTAAGGGGGTAGTGCTTGTATTGTAAAGGTTAAGGGGGTAGTGCTTGTATTGTAAAGGTTAAGGGGGTAGTGCTTGTATTGTAAGTTAAGGGGGTAGTGCTTGTATTGTAAAGGTTAAGGGGGTAGTGCTTGTATTGTAAAGGTTAAGGGGGTAGTGCTTGTATTGTAAAGGTTAAGGGGGTAGTGCTTGTATTGTAAAGGTTAAGGGGGTAGTGCTTGTATTGTAAAGTTAAGGGGGTAGTTCTTGTTTAAATTTAGGGGGTAGTGCTTGTATGTAAAGGGTAGGGGGGGTAGTGCTTGTATTGTAAGGTTAAGTGGTAGTGCTTGTATTGTAAAGGTTAAGGGGTAGTGCTTGTATTGTAAGGTTAAGGGGGTAGTGCTTGTGTTGTAAAGGTTAAGGGGTAGCTTGTATTGTAACGGTAAGGGGTATGCTTGTATAAAGGTTAGGGGGGTGTGCTTGTATTGTACGGTTAAGGGGTAGTGCTTGGTATTTTAAGGTTAAGGGGTAGTGCTTGTATTGTAAAGGTTAAGGGGGTAGTGCTTGTATTGTTAAGGGGGTAGTGCTTGTATTATTAAGGGGTAGTGCTTGTATTATTAAGGGGGTAGTGCTTGTATTATTAAGGGGGTAATGCTTGTATTATTAAGGGGGGCTAGTGCTTGTATTGTAAAGGTTAAGGGGTAGTGCTTGTATTGTAAAGGTTAAGGGGTAGTGCTTGTATTGTAAAGGTTAAGGGGTATTGCTTGTATTGTAGGTTAAGGGGGTAGTGCTTGTATTGTAAAGGTTAAGGGGGTATGCTTATTGTAAAGTTAAGGGGGTATTGCTGTATTGTAAGGTACGGGGGGGTAGTGCTTGTATGTGAAAGGTTAAGGGGGTAATGCTTGTATTGTAAAGGTGAAGGGGGGGTAGTGCTTTATTGTAAAGGTTAAGGGGTAGTGCTTGTAATGTAAAGGTTAAGGGGGGTAGTGCTTTTATTGTAAGGCAAGGGGTGGTTATGCTTGTATTGTAAAGTTGGGTAGTGTATGTAAAGGTTAAGGGGTAGTGCTTTGTATTGTAAAGGTAAGGGGTAGTGCTGTATTGTAAGGTTAAGGGGGTAGTGCTTTTATTGTAAAGGTTTAAGGGTAGTGCTTGTATTGTAAAGGTTAAGGGGTATGCTTGTATTGTAAGGTTAAGGGGGTAGTGCTTGTATTGTAAAGGTTAAGGGGGTAGTGCTTGTATTGTAAAGGTTAAGGGGGTAGTGCTTGTATTGTAAAGGTTAAGGGGGTAGTGCTTTATTCTTGAGTTTCCACGCTAGACCTCCATCAAACTTAAAATAGCACCACCTAGACCACTTTTCAAGATAAATTTGTACATTTTTCGGTAGAAAAATGTCCCGGCCGAAGGCCGTTTCCTTCTAGAATGACAGGCTCGCTATCGCTCGCCAGGAAAAAAATCGACACCTAAATGTCACGAAAGGTCTTAATATTAACAAAGAAATGGGGCGAAAGATCTTAAAATCGACAAACTAATGAAACGAACGTCCTAAAATCTCAAAAAATATGCTAAACATGAGGGAGAAGGAGGTCCAAAAAAAAGCGACTACTCCCCCCTGAACGTAGTGTACACACACACACACTCCGCCCACCACCGTCCAAAATAATAGCCATCCGTTTTCTTTGCCATTGCCTTTCCTAATCTAAAATTCAGGTATATTTTTCGGCGCACCCCATTGGCCCATCGCAAATTTTCTCGCACACCATTTTTTTTGTTTTGGTATTCGAGGGGGGGGGGGGCGCGCACGTCGGTGAAAACTCCTAAATTGCGTGTGCCTGTGAGTATCTAAATTCTGTGTGGGAAGGGTTGAGGGGGAACTTCTAAATTCTATGTGGGAGGGGTGCGAGGGTGCTTCTAAATCGCATAGAGGTTTCTAATTTGCGTGTGTGGGTCTCCGAACTATGAAGGTTTCTCATTTGGGTGGGGGGAGTTCTTAATTGCTTTTTCTGGGTTTCTAATTTGTGCGAGAGATTGGTTCTAAATGAGCAAGGCTTTAGAGTGGTGTGTGTGTGTGTGTGTGTGTGTGTGTGTGTGTGTGTGTGTGTGTGTGTGTGTGTGAGGTTCCAAGTTGCGGGAGCTCTAAATTCCATGTATGTGTGTGACTGAGTATGTGTGGAAATTCCTGTGTATGTGTGTGAGAGTGAGAGAGTGTGTGTACAAAGGAGTACAAAGGAGTAGGATCAGCAACAACAGATCTAGTGACCCTTCTAGGTTGCTTGTCCTCCAAAACACTGAGGATCAAGTACGAGGTCGCAAATGTGTGAGAGTGAGAGAGAGAGAGCAAAGGTGTGTGTGTGTGTGTGTCTCTAAATTGTGAATTCAAAATGGCCAAAGTTTACAATTGTTGCGTGTATTCCAAAATGAGTGCACGAAATTATTGAGTTCGCCCCGAATAGTTTGAGACTTTATTGCTTCAAACACCAACCATTCAATATGTACTCTCTCTCTCTCTCTCTCTCTCACACACACACACAAACACATACACACAAACACATACACAATCTTACTCTCTCTCTCTCTCTCTTACATATGGGTGTTATTCTTTCATTTAATATACTGTATATGTCCTAAAACAAAAGGACGACCCTCTAAGCTCTATGCGCACTCTAAATTGCGTGTGCGTGCGTGCGTGAGTGTGTGTGTGCGTGTGTGCGAGAAAAAGTTTGGGACGTAAACTAAGCCTAATTCTATGTAGTTTAGTGTCAAGGTATATCTGCCTGGCCTCCTAAACTCACTCACACACACTCTCTCTCTCTCTCTCTGTGTTTGTGTGTTGTATGTGAATGTATTGTGTGTTTTCAATAATCATAGTTTTCTTCTATAAATATTCAGAATAGATATACAAATAGAAACAGATGGATAGGCAGAGAGAGAGAGAGAGAGAGAGAGAGAGAGAGAGAGAGAGAGAGAGAGAGAGAGAGAGAGAGAGAGAGAGAGAGAGGGGGGGGGAGTGGAAGGTGTAAAGGCAGGTTAGTGACTCATTCCCTGACCTCTTCATTCCCACGCTTTTGTTGTTCTTGTTGTTTCTAGTTTGCTGTTTTTGTAGTTGCTGTGATGGAGGCGGTGATGGTAGTTTTAGTAATAGTAGTAGTAGTATAGTAGTAAGTACAGTAGTATAGTAGTAAGTAGTATATTAGTATAGTAAACGCAACCTAGTATATCCGAGTCAGAAGCTAGAGGGGGCTTATATACCACCGAACCCCGTCATCTACGAACAAATCACAGGCGAGAAGATTTGGAAAAAGGCTCTAGGGACCCAAGGCAGTGCAGGACCCTCAGGGATGGATGCAAACGGTTGGAGAACAATCCTGAGCAGCACACTTTTCGGAGTTGCAGCGACCGACTTACGCAGGGCGCTGGCAGATCTTGCAAGAAAAATGGCCACTCAAGATTGTCAACACTTGGAGGCCTACACAGCTTGTCGTCTAATACCATTGGACAAGAATCCAGGGTGCAGACCTGTAGGGGTGGGTGAAGTGTTGAGAAGAATCATCGGAAAATGCATAATGGAGGTGATGAAGGACGATGTGCGGTCAGCGGCTGGAAATCTCCAAGTGTGTGCTGGCCACCAAGCGGGGGGAGAGTCAGCAATTCATGCAATAAGAGAAATATATGATCAAGAAGAATGTGAAGCCGTGCTGTTAGTGGATGCATCAAATGCCTTTAACACCATCAACAGAAAGACAGCAATTCACAACATCAAGGTAAAATGCCCCAGCTTAGCCACCTATGTAGAGAATACCTATAAACAGCCTGCAGACCTCTTCATAGTAAACAACCAAAACTCACGACGTGGAACGGCACTGAAATCAATGGAAGGAACCACACAAGGGGACCCAGTAGCAATGGCGATGTACGCATTAGGTCTCTCGGTGTTGCTATAATTAACAAGACATGAGACGACACATGTTAAGCAGGCGGCCTATGCAGATGATCTCACTGGAGCAGGGAAAGTCAATGATCTCAAGAGCTGGTGGGAGCAAGTATCACAAGTGGGACCAGAAATAGGATACTTTCCAAATGCTAGTAAGTCTATACTGATAGTAAAACCAGAACATTACGAAAATGCCTTAGAAGCTTTCAACGGTAGTGAAGTGGTCGTAACAAAGGACGGACAGCGTCATCTAGGGGCAGTGATTGGCACAGAAGAGTTCAAGAAGCAATACATGGAAGAGAAGGTCAGAGAGTGGGTAAACGAAATAGAAATACTAGCCAAAATTGCAAAGACGGAACCACAGGCTGCATATTCGGCATTCACATATGGGGTCAAACACCGCTGGACCTACTTGATGCGTACCATTCCAAACGTGGGTCCACAACTTCAACCGCTAGAAGATGCCATCAGAGACAAACTCATCCCAGCTTGGATGAAGTCCCACACCCAAATGCTACAGAGAGGGAGTTGCTCGCACTTCCTCCTAGGTTAGGAGGGCTTGGAATCATCAATCCGGTGAGGAGGGCGACAACGGAACACGAGAACTCAGTAAAGATAACAGAATCTCTCACTGAACGCATCGTAGCGCAAGATCCTGACGGCGAAGTGGACCAGGCGGACATCTACAACATCAGAAAGACCATCACGTCAGAGAGGCAAAACTCACAGAAAAATGACCTGGCACAATTGATGCGACAACTTTCCCCGAGACTAACAAGAAAAGTACAAATAGCACAAGAAACGGGTGCTTCAAATTGGCTGACAACACTACCAATCAAGGCAAAAGGCTTCAATCTAAACAAACAAGAATTTAATGATGCTATTGCACTGAGGTACATTGGCCGATTGAAGGACTGCCCGATCGATGCGTTTGTGGAATCAACAACGATGCAGACCACAGCATGATATGTAAGAAGGGAGGATTCATCAGCATCAGGCACGATGAAGTAAGAGATGTAACGGCGAACATGCTCAGGGAGGTGTGTCGAGATGTGGTGCGCGAACCATCACTCATTCCCTTGGAGGGAGAGATCTTGCAGCACAGGACGGCCAACACATCCAACGAAGCACGAGTGGACGTTAGTGCAAGAAGTTTTTGGACAAGAGCACAGCGAGCATTCTTTGACGTAAGAATATTTGACCCAATGGCCCATAGCTACAGCGGGCTGTCTCTGGAGGCTAAACACAAGAGGAATGCACAAGAGAAGGTCAGGGCATATGGGGAAAGGATCTTAAATATCGAACATGGCAGCTTTACCCCACTAGTCTTCACCACATCTGGAGGGATGGGACCTAGGGCCCAGTGCTTCTATTCAAGGCTTGCAGAGATCATCGCAGAGAAGAAGAAACAGCCCAGGAGCCACGTTGTAGCCTGGATGAGGTGCCGTCTATCTTTCTCGTTGCTCAGATCAGCACTACTATGCCTGCGGGGAACAAGACTGTCTGCACCACAACCAGCGACGGTGGCAGAAGTGGACTACGAGGCAGTAGTGGCAGAGGGTTGCATAGGAAGGAGACTGAATTGAAGTTGCATGGTGTTGAATAGTAATATCTGATGCTTGTAAAATAAAATGTATGAACAATATTAAATAAAAATCAATGTAGTAGTAGTAAAAAAAAAAAAATAGTAGTAGAAGTAGTAGTAGTAGTAGTTGTTATTGCTGTTGTTGTTGATGTTTTTGTAGTTGTTGTGATAGTGGTTTTGATGGTAGTTTTAGTAGTAGTAGTAGTAGTAGTAGAATAAATAGTAATAGTAGTAGTAGTAGTAGTAGTAGTAGTAGTAGTAGCAACTATGGTGATGGTAGTAATTGATAGGCTAGCGATGTTGGTTGTGCTATACGTGATGGGAATAATTCTGTTTTTGACTTACAACAGCCGATGATAAGGCCAGCCATAATTCCTGTTGTTGTTGTTGTTGTTGTTGTTGTTGTTGTTGTTGTTGTTATTATTATTGTTGTTGTTGATGTTGTTTGATCGTAGGTAGTGACTGGCGTTGCTTGCCCGCTACTCTCCAGTTTATGCTAATGTTATTGATGAGTGCTTGTGTGGATTGTACTTACTATGCTAATGCTTGACACTGGTTGCTGGAATACATTTTGTTTTAGCAAGACACACACACATATACATACATACACGCACAAACACATCATACACACTCAAACACCTTCTCTCTCTCTCTCTCTCTCTCGGTAAATAAAACTAAGGGATGGTCTAATGTGTGAGTTTTAAGCGACCGATAGAGATGTAAATCGAAGTGTGTGTGTGTGTGGGTGTGGGTGGGTGTGTGTGTGTGTGTGTGGGTGTGTGTGTGTATATGTGTGTGTGTGTGTTTGCGTCGATATCATAGTCCGTCAACGATAAAGTATGCGTGACACACACACACACACACACACACACACACACACACACACACACACACACACACACAAAGAGCTGTCTCTAATACTTGACACTGACAAACACTATAGCTAATATCAATACCCACACAATAGGATGATACATAACTGTCTTAGATTGCCTTATAACACACACACACACACACACATACATACTCCCTCCTCTCTCTCTCTCTCTCTCTCTCTCTCTCTCTCTCTCTCTCTCACACACACACACACACAAACAAACACACAAGACAATATGAAAACAAACCCCCTCTCACCCAAACAAAAACCGCGGCCATTTCTCAATATGCACCGTCCAGCCCAGAAGCAACGCCATAAATTCCCTTAAAGGGGTTCACCGGCTTTTTTTTATAATTCTCTCCTTTTCTCTCTTGCTCTGGCTTGTATCCATTCGGCCCCATTCAGCCTACTGTTTTAAGACGTTTATCCCCATCCAGGTGTCAATATTTTCCTGGCGAGCGGTAGCGAGTCAGCATATATATATTTTTGTTTTGGCAGCAAGCTAAATTTGTAAATTTTTCTATAGAAAAATGTCTCCGGCGAAGCCGGATTTCTCTATACAATGCTGGCTCGCTATCGCTCGCCAGGAAGAAATCGACACCTGGATGGGGATAAACGTCTTAAAAACAGTTGGCTGAATGGGGCCGAATGGATACAAGCCAGGGAAAGAGAGAAAAGGAGAGAAAGATAAAAACAAAACGGTGACCCCCCCCCCCTTAATGTTTACAAATGGCAGCAGGTTAAGTGTTTTTGTTATTGTTTTTGTCCTCGAGTTGTGGACACATTTTTAGATGGTTGTTGTTGTTGTAGTTGTTGTTGTTGTTGTTGTTGTTATTGTTGTAGTAGTTATTGTTGTTGTTGTTGTACGTGTTAGTGTTACGGTTATCTGGTGGGGAGATGGTGGTAGTTGTGGTTACTGCTCTAGTTTGAGGTCCAATGGCTCGCGGGAATTGTGGTAGTGTTGGCGGAGGTGGTAGTACTGGTGGTGGTGGTACTACTGCTGGTGGTGGTGGTGGTAGTACTAGTGGTGGTGGTGGTGGTGGTGGCAGTGTTAGTGGTGGTGGTGGTGGTGGTGGTATTGGTGATAGTATTAGTGGTGGTGCTAGTACTAGTGGTAGTGGTGGCGGTGACAGTGTTGGTGGTAGTACTAGAGGTGGTGGTGGTGGTAGTAATGTTGGTGCCTACTTTTCCCTTCTTTTCCTCATTCTATTAAGTGACATAGATGCCAACACAAGACACAGTACAGTATCCTCCTTTGCGGATGACACGAAACTGAGTATGATAGTAAAGACACAGGAAGACACGGGCCGGCTGCAAGAGGACATAAATAAGGTGTTCCAGTGGACCAGGGAAAATAACATGCAATTTAATGAAGACAAATTTCAATTAATAAGATACGGATATAAGGATTTCGTTAAAAAGAGCACAAGTTACATAACAGAATCCAATCACATAATAGAACGTAAAGACAATGTGAAGGACCTTGGGGTGATAATGTCTGAATATATGGGATTCAAAGAACATAACCAGGTCAAAGTTGCAGCTGCGAAACGGCTAACAGGTTGGATTTTACGAACATTTAGAACTCGCGGTGAATTGCCTATGATAACACTCTTCAAATCCCTGGTGCTACCGCGGCTAGAATACTGTAACGTATTAACATCCCCATACAAATTAGGTGAAATTAATGACTTAGAAAGTGTACAAAGGAACTTCACCTCACATATAAACTCAGTAAAACAGTTACACCATTGGGATCGCTTAAAATCACTCAAACTGTATTCGTTGGAACGTAGAAGGGAACGATACTTAATAATATATACGTGGAAAATCGAAGAGGGGTTTGTACCAAATCTACATACACCAATAACAATGAAATTGAATGATAGGAGAGGCTGGGAATGCGATATCCCCAAGATGATAAATCGGGGGGCTATGGGCTCTCTGCGAGAGGGCTGGTTATCACATAGAGGAGCACGTCTCTTCAACAAACTCCCGCGGCGAGTGAGAGACATGAGAGGTGTCTCGTTATACAGCTTCAAGAGAGCTCTCGATGTCGAACTACAAAAAGTGCCAGACGAGCCCATCTTCACAAGGGTGTGCTCCACCTCTTCGAATAGTCTGCTGCACCAATTCTCAAACAACAACGAAGAGCGGTGCGCTCTTCGGTGCCACTAGCAAGAGTGGCGAACTCCAAATAGGTGAACATAGGTAGGTAGGTACTCAAGTTGTAGTTGCTAGATTGTATAGTTGTGGTGATAGTGGTGGTAATGGTAATAGCAGGGATGGGAGTGGTGGTGGTGATAGTAGTAATGGTACTGTGGTGGTGGCAAATGTGATTGTAGTGTTGATAATAGTAATAGCAGTGGTGATGCAGGTGGTAGTAGTATAGCAGTTGCTGGTGATGGTGTTGTTATGGTTGTTGTTGTTGTTGGTGGTGGTAGTATTGGTGGTGGTGCTTTTGGTGGTGATTGACGGTTAAATGGTCTTAATTTTAACAACCTAACACAATTAGGCCTACAGTAGTTTCCTTTAGATAGATAATTCTACTAGACTTATTACCACAAAGAATATCATCAACAAATTGTAAATATTGTTCTATGCATAAAACCCTACTGCTACCACTTACGCTAATAATAAAACACACACACACACACACATAATCAGGCAAATATTCAAGCACTCCTGTCACACAAAAACAAACACACAACATTAAACTGCAAAAAACACACCCTTTTCCTCTCACTCACTCACTCACACACAAACACACACACTTCTCTCTCTTAAACACACACACACAAACACACTTCTCTCTCTTACACACACACTCACTTCTCTCTCTCACACACACACACACACACACAAACACACTTCTCTCTCTTAAACACACACACACAAACACACTTCTCTCTCTTACACACACACTCACTTCTCTCACACACACACACACACACACACACACACACACACCCACACACACACACACACGGGGACTAATACAAAAACTTACACCATCCACTCAGCCGGTATAGAATTTCTTTAAAAAGTTTTTGTAAGTAAAAACTAATCGTAAATATTACACATATTTCTAGTTTAGAAAGAGAAGTTCGATACTATATAATATTCAGAATTGCTGCTCACGGAAAATATCGTTGAAATTAGTGTGTGTGTGTTTGTGCGAGTGGTTTACATAGATTTACATACATACACTGGCCACACAGACGATCCACGTAAGGTGATCAGGACGTAGCCTAATTCTAATAAAGATAGCAATCCGATAGTAAAGGAAAGAAATAGATAGCAGAGAGAGAGAGAGAGAGAGAGAGAGAGAGAGAGAGAGAGAGAGAGAGAGAGAGAGAGAGAGCACAATATAAAAATCTAGCAACACGCAACACAGTACAATAATTCTGGCCCCCCCTGGGTACGATAGCTCCTACATTGCACCCTGGACAGTGTACGATAATGCTATTTTGTAAAGGATACCGGCACTTTAGTCAACACAGAGAGGATAAGTTCAGCCATATTGGGGACATATATTATATAATGAATACATCTATCTATCTATTTTCAGGACTGAATACATCTATCTATCTATCTATTTTCAGGCACCAGAATTCCCTAGGTGGTATTTTATTCTTAATAGATAAAACAAAATAAAAAATACAATTAAACCAAATAAAACAACCCAAATAATATTCGTGTCGCCCCCGAAGGTGTGAGAGTCGCGGAAATGTGGGCGTGGCTAGGAGGGTATATTATAGTCTTTAATAATGCCAATATTAGGTCTCTTTTGGCCCGCATATATTCCGGGGAGTACGTTTTCTGTTGTGCCCGAGTCTAACTGCAGGCTTCAAGAAAACGGGGTCGTTATTTTGTTTTGTTTTGATTTTAAATAATTTCGCTGTTATCCTTTTAAGTATTCAGCTATCTAATGCCCAACACACACACACACACACACACACACTTTCTCTTTCTTTAGCACACCCAAATGAATTTCGAACCGAATCAATACAAACCCCAACATGTAAAACCAACACTTAACCCACAGAAACCCAAAGGAACCATGCAATACCACTCAAACAAAACCAACTTAAAACCCAACCAAGGAACCTGAAAATCTAAATGAACCTACTTGTAAACAAATTACAGTATTGTCAATTCAACTAAAAATGAAGTGCTTGAAACTTCAAGCGAAAACATCTAATAATCAAATTAGCCTTCTTAAAAGTGAAATAAACCTCCCTATACCCAAAAGAAAACCTAAAACCCCCAAATGAAACCCAAAATGAAACCCCAGTGAAACCTCAAGTGAAACCCCAAATGAAGCCCAAAGTGAAACCTCAAGTGAAACCCAAAGTGAAACCCCAAATGAAACCCCAGTGAAACCTCAAATGAAACTCAAAGTGAAACTTCAAGTGAAACCTCAAATGAAACCCCAGTGAAACCTCAAATGAAACCCAAAGTGAAACCTCAAGTGAAACCCCAAATGAAACCCTGCCGTCCTCCCTCCCATCCCGGGCGTGCGAGAACGACCACACTCGTCTTGAAGTAATAGTTAACCGATGTTGGAGAGAGAGAGAGAGAGAGAGAGAGAGAGAGAGAGAATGTGTATGTGTGATATAGAGATGTAGAGATAAACAGAAAACCAGATATGAGAACGTGTGTGTGTGTGTGTGTGTGTGTGTGTGTGTGTGTGTGTGTGTGTGTGTGTGTGTGTGTGTGTGCGACAGAAACACATAGATTAATGGATAGATTGGTAGATAGAGAGCGAGTGGGCGCAAATGGAAAGTAAGAGAGAAAGTTCAATAGGACAGACTTTTCGAGATAAGAGCGTCTTTACAACTGGGCTAGGAGTGGGCTACTACTGGGTTTCAACTGGGCTGGGGCTGGGCTACAACTGGGCTAGAAAAGGGCTACAAGTGGTCTATGTCTGGGCTAGAACTGTTCTATGACTGCGCTACAACTGGGCCAGGAATTAGTTGGTATCAACCTACTGCTGGGCTACAAGTGAACTTTAATTTGATTAAGAATGGGTTTCAACGGGGACTGGGCAAGAGGCGAGCTGTACCCTATTCCAAATACGTAGGCCAAAACTCTTGAACGTTAGCCTCTATAACTCACAAAAGACTACATTCCTCAAGCCAATATTTCTACCATTTGGGAAGGGTTAGGGTCGCTGATTTATCGGTATTTATAAAATGGAAGCATTTGAAACTACTACCGTACGTCACTGCAGCATATTCATGTCAAGTTTTCACAATTAAAATCATCTTTCACAACAATATCTTCGTAATTAAGAAGGAGACATGTCAAGTTACCATCATCAGGTAAAAGAGGGGCAGGTGTCAAGAGGGCAGGTGTAAAGAGGGCAGGTGTCAAGAAGGCAGGTGTAAAGAGGGCAGGTGTAAAGAGGGCAGGTGTCAAGAGGGCAGGTGTAAAGAGGGGCAGGTGTCAAGAGGGCAGGTGTCAAGAGGGCAGGTGTCAAGATTTGTATAGTTATGGTGAAGAGTATATAGGAAAGAAATATACAGCTCATTTGCTCTGGCCCTTTTTGAGTTACAGAGGTTAGGGGGGGGTCACGATTTCTGGCCTAGCTATTATGAAAAGAGTAAAGTTATGGTGAAAAGACCATAGGTATGAACTGGAGCGGCATTAAAACAGGACATACACTGGGAAAGAAATGCGATACCAGAAATACATAACAAATGTGAGGTAGATACCAAAAAACAAGAAGAGAAAAGGAAGGAAACCAATATAAAAGGGACAAAAATAAATATTAAAGCAATAAAGGTGGACGTGCAGGAGGGCTGAGAGAGAGAGAGAGAGAGAGAGAGAGAGAGAGAGAGAGAGAGTGAGAGAGTGAGAGTGAGTGCGTGTTTGTTTGTGTGTGTGTGTGAGTGTGTGTGTGAGTGCCTGTGTGTGTGTGTGTGTGTGTGTGTGTGTGTGTGTGTGTGTGTGTGTGTGTGTGTGTGTGTGTGTGTGTGTGAGTGAGAGAGAATTTAAGCAAATATAACCTAACGTAACATAGCACAGTATATTTGCAATACAAAAAAAAACACTATAGCCTATCTAAGTTATTTAACACACACACGCACGCACACACACACACACGCACACACACACACCAATCAAACACACACACACACACACACAGGCCCCCATCATACATATACATGGAGCACTGCCTGTGTTTGCCTGGCTGACTCCACACATACACACATTGACGCTCACACATAAACGTACACGGAAGAATACACACGTACATACAGTTTTACACACACGTACACACATGCACATTGAGGTACATACACGTACAAGGAAGTACACACCCAGACAGAGGAACACATACACAAGTACATTTAAGTACAAAAATATACGCACATGAAGATATTTACATAATACAACGTACATAAATATCTATGAAGGAACGCACAAAACATATATGCAAATAAAAAGTACATATTAAAATACAGCACACATAGCAAAGTAAATACAGACACAGTGAAGTTAGTATGGAAGCTCCCTCATCCAACGAGTAACGTTCGCTCACATACATATATACATGGACATAAATAAAGCTTCCTAACACATTCTAGTACACACACACACTAGATTTACAAACACACAAACACACACACACACACAAATTAATGTCAATGAACGTTTAAATGTGTTTTTCGTACACACACACAGTAGATTATGAATAACATTATTATAGTGTTCACACTCACATAAACGCAAAACGGAATATAGCTTATACTGACAAACACACACACACACACACACACAAAGACTACCCCATCTCAATAGAAAGATATATTCCCTCTTCGTCCATCCCTCCTATCCTCTCAAAATCCCTTCCATTTCTCCAATCCCTTACCCTATCCCTACCGCCTCTCATCCAAACACGTACCCGTATTTTGTCTTCCTGTTTTTCTTCCTTCGTGTCTTCTCTTTCTTTTTGTTTTCTATTATATCTCTCTAAACCTACTACTCTTTATATATATATATATATATATATATATATATATATATATATATATATATATATATATATATATATATATATATATATATACCCAAGAGTGAAACGTTACTCTCAAACTTTCTTCTACTCAACAGCTGAGCTCTGGAACTCTCTCCCAGAATCAGTCTTTCCCTCTTCCTATGACTTAAATTGCTTCAAACTCCGTGTGTCCAGGCATTTTGGCTCGAACGTTTGATTTTGGCCCTGTCACTCTTTTAACTATGGGGGAGGCACTCGCTATAGGCAGTTATGCCTTTTGCCTCCCTCAATCACATAGAAAAAAAAAAAATATATATATATATATATATATATATATATATATGTATACTGCATAACTATCCTCAACCACCAACCCCCTCCACCCACCCCCACCAGCCTCCCGCATGCTCCCAAACTCCCGAACACCCATAACCATTGCTCCCACCCTAACCCCCCTCCACCCATTTCCATGACAGCTAATGGGTCGTGGCCTTAATGGGGCGGGGACATTACCTGGCAAAAGTTTCCTCAATGGGGGGAAGGGGGGAGGAGGGTGGGGGGGGGGGGGGATAGGGAACGAATGGTGGGGAGCAAGGTAGGTACAATGGTAGGGGGTATAGGGAGTGGAAGGAGGGGATGAAGTTTGGTAGGGGTGGGAAGAGAGAATGGTAGGCCCTTGGTAGGGGGATAGGGAGGGGATGTGGGGATGATGTCTGGTGGGTGGTGGTGGGGAGGGAGAATGGTAGGGTGATAAGGAGTGAATGGGGGGATGAAGTTTGGTTGGGGGTGAGTGAGGCAAGAGAATTGTAGGGGGAAGGATAATAGGGAGTCGGAAGGGGGCGAATGGTGGGGGAGAGGGATCTGGTGGTAGGGAAGAGTGAGGGAGAATGGTAGAGGGATAAAGGAGTGGATTTTTGGCAGTATATTGAGAATGCATGGTAGGAAGGAAGGGTGGGTGGGGGTAGGAAGGAAGGGTGGGTGGGGGTTGGTTGGTTGGTGTGGGGGGGGGGTGAACGGTGAGGGGATAGGAAGCTGATGATAAGGGGGTGGGAGGGAAAATGAGAGGGGGGCATACGGAGTGGGTGTAGAAGAGGAAAATATGAGGAGGGGGGGGGGGGGGGGGGCAAATAATATTATTCTACAGATATTTTCATAGCAATTGTTCCGAGGAACTTGCTTCAATTGTGCCGCCTCTCCACATCTTTCCGCGTAGAACTAGGGCAGCTGAGAGCGCCCATGAATTTACACTTTCTCCTCCACAATGCAGAACTTCTGCTTATCAGAATTCATTTATCCGCAGAGCTACTACTCTTTGGAATTCACTTCCCTCGAATTGCTTTCCACAAACTTACAATCTGCAAATGTTTAAATCCAGTTGTTACAAACATTTTATGAATGGAGGATGCCTTTAGGCACATGGACCTTTTTGTTTTATCTGTGTTTTTCCTTCCTCCGTTCATTGTCTCTTTAAAAAAAAAAAAAAAAAAAAAATGGGAATGCTAAAGGGAGGATAGGAAGTGAATGGCTTGAGGATAAAATGTGTAAATCTCATCTATAATTATTGCACTTGCATAATTTGAAGAACAAATCAGAATGAACTGGCACAGAAAATGAATTGCATAAACACACTAAGTAAAAGTTAGTACGGTTCCAATATACAGTATATATATATATATAACTAAGTTATGATACAAACAAAATATTTAAAAGCTAATGTAAAATAATAGGCCTAATTGAGATAGAATAATAAAAAAATAAAAATAAAAAATAAACTCGAGTTGAAAATCCTTGAGTTAGTCAGAAAAAATATACAAATTATAAAAAAGTGGGCAAAGCTTTAATCCTCCGTTCAATATAGCTACACACACACACACACACAATCAACTCCAAAATAAACACACATTAACACATAATCTAAGACACGCACCAACACCTACAACATTAAAACACATATACCAACACACCAACACACACAAAGACACGCACACCTAGACACACACACACACAGACAATCAAATCCAAAATAAACACGCATTAACACATAATCAAAGACGCGCACCAACACATACTGAACATAAACATTCAACCACATACATTAAAACACACACACACACACACACAAGCCTGGGTGTTTCATTCCCTTAAGTCAATACTATCCGCCGGAAAAGTAACTCATTAATTTACATGCTAATTACTTGGCCTGGCTATATTATTATCCTACAGATATTTGTATGTTTGAAGGATTTTGTTGAGTTATTTTTTAGTGTGTTTTCTTAATATTGAGTGTGTGTTTTAATACTGAGTGTGCTTCTTTAATATTTAGTTTGTTCCTTCAACCCTTTCAAGCTCCAATACGCGTGTCTGTTCTGTTTCTGGCTACTATTAGACGATTTTATTCAGATTAGTAACGGTATATGGTAGTCAAAGGGTTGATTGAGATAGTATTTACCCTTTTAATACCCACATATACTTCCTCAGCTGCATAAAATCGTCTAATGATAGCCAAAATAAGCTGCAAAAACGCGTCAGAGCTTCAAAGGGTTAATATTGAGTGTGCGTTTTTGTTTTGTTTTTAAATTGAGGGTCTTTTTTCTACAGTATATGCGATTTGGCTTAATGTTAGTTATAGTTTGTGTATATCAGTGATTCTGTACATCTAATGTTTCATTCTGACCTTTAATATGTATGACTCCATGTATGTATCAATCTTTTTGCATTTTACCCATATATTTAAATAAGTTTACTGGTACATTCAATGCTTATTAAAATATTTTCGATATGTCTTAATAATTTGAAGTGTTCCTAAATCAATAATGTTCTTGAAAAATGTATCATCTCCATCTCTCTCTCATCCACCTGCTTTCCTCTTTCTTTCTCTCTCTCTCTCTCTTTTTGTATTTCTATCATTTTTCTCCCTCTTCTCTCTCATCCACCTGCTTTCCTCTTTCTTTCTCTCTCTCTTTTTGTATTTCTATCATTTTTCTCCCTCTCCTCATTTCCCCAACTCCTACTTTAGTAATGAGTCTCGGGAATCACCATAAAAAGCAATGAGGATTATCAAGTCCCCCACTAACCCCCCCCCCCCCCTCTCTCTCTCTCCTTTTTCTATTTTTGTTTCTCTTATTTCCTTACGTCCCTCCAGATCTTGCACCTACTGCCCTCCCCGTCTTTTAATTTGTTCCATATTGTTTTCTTCTCCTCCAAATATTTTACCTCGCCATTAAACCTGCCCAAGAACACTTTAAATCCTTTCCCCCATCTTTAAATATCCCCCTCCCTTACCCCTCATACCAAATTCATCAGTTACCTTCCCCTAGTAAATTATTTGCGAACATCTCCAGACTCTGACTTCTCAATGATATGCTCTCTTCCCCTACCCATCCTAATTTCTGACACCTATTCTCCCCTTCTCCTTTTAGTCGATTCCCTCCCTCAACTGCCCCTACAGCATTGTCCCCTCATCCAACCCCCCTCCCTTCTACCCGCCCTCCCACCTTCTACACCCCTTCAAACCATTTTCCCTTCCCCATCAGGTCGAACTCCTGCTCGAACTGCCCCCTACAACATCGTCCCTTATCCTACCCCCTCCCACCTAAACTCCCTCCTCCCCACCCCTTCGAACCCCTCCCCCAACTGCCCCCTACAACATCGTCCCTTATCCTACCACTCTCCTACCTAACCCCCCTTCCCCCCACCCCTCCAAAAAGTTAATTATAGACAAACAAAACTGCAGAGAGAGGAGGGGGAGGGGGAGGGGGAGGGGGAGGGGGAGGTTGGGGGCGGTGAGGGGGTAGTAGGAGCCAAGCGAACTAAAGTTGAAGGGCTTGTTTATGTTCGGTGATTATTAGGTTTTATGAAGGCCCGGGTTGATTAGCAGTAGGGATAAAGGGGGGGAGGGGGGGGGGGCAGAGGGGGGAGGCTAATTAGGAAGGATGATCGGTTGGATGAGTGGGTGATTTGGGTAGAAGGATTGATGATGAATGTGAGTGGGTGATTTGGATAGAAGGATTGATGATTGATGTAGATAGATGGATATGTGATGCATTGGGTTTGATAGATGGATAAAGGTAAGGTTGATTAATAGTAGGGATAGAGGAGCCGGGGGGGATTAGGGGGAAGGGGGATAATTAGGATGGATGATCGGTCGGATGAGTGGGTGATTTGGATAGAAAGATGGATAGTTTATTGATGATTAATATGATATAGATAAATAGACGATTGGGATATTAGCCAAGATGGATGGTTAAATTAGGAAGACATTGAGGGATAGACGAAGTGGGTGGTTGAGGGGATAATTAGGATGGATGATCGGTTGAATGAGGCATGTAGGATGGGAGATGCATGGATGATTTTGGGGATTGAAAGGATGAATGGATGATTTATTGACTTGGAGATGGAAGGAATGACTGCTTACTGATTTGTGATAGGTGGATGGGTGACTTGACATTATGGAAACATGGATCAATGGATACTTAGAATGGATGAGTGGGTGATTTGGATTATCTGGGAGTTTAGACCAATTCATATAGAGTGAATTAATATATAAATAACAAAATAATAAAAACAAAACAAATAACGATAACAAAAAACACAAATGACTTAACAAACAAACACAAGCAAGATAAGCTAAAACAGCGAATCAATACAGAACTGCTAAGCTAAACTAATGACTGCAGAGATAGCTGTCCAGAAAGCTAGGTATATATACCTTTTTTCAACAGATGCCCTAATGATTACTGAAGTGAAGGTCAGACGAGTATATCTATCTATCTATCTATCAATCAATCAAGCTGTCTATCTATCTATCTATCTAACTAACTATCTATATATTTATCTATCTAACTAACTATCTATCTATCTATCTATATATCTATCTAACTACTTATCTATCTCATTCAATACATAAATTGTAAAAATATATAGAGTATATAAGCGAACAACAGTGAAAATGGGTGAACAAACAACATACAAGAGAGATGGAATATATAATAACTAACAAAAATAACATGAATGGATAAATAAAGTAAGAGAAGCTAAACGACTCAATAGATGCATAACTGGAAAGCCAAATAAATGACTGTAGAGAAAGCTGTCCATTAAGCTAGGTAAAAAAAATAAATAAATAAATAAAACAAATACAAAATAAACAGAAGTCAGAATGATTACGAACGTGAAGGTCAAACGGTTGTATTGAAATGTCAGATTAAAACATAATAAAACAATAATAATAATAAATAAATATGGGAATGAATGGTTAAAATACAGTGTGAATAATTTAGAAGCGTACATGTGGCTGAAATTGTTACAATAAGTTGATGAACAAAGTCAATTGTACCAAATTTATCATATGTCTGTTTTATTAAAGTGATTCATCTCATTCATTCACAATCTCTCTCTCTCTCTCTCTCTCTGTTCCACCTAATTAAGTATCTATCTTTAATCAATCTAGCTACCTATTTATGTATGTATCTAACTATTTATCTACATTCCTATCCATCTATCTATTTATTTATCCATCTACCCATCTATTCATCTATCAATCTATCTATCTATCTAACCATTCATAATCCTCTCACTGTCATAATATATCGTTGGCATTTATCATTATTTTGAAGACTAGGATTAACCACTAGAAGGATGCATGGGCGGATGAGTTATAGGTCAAACAAATATTACAATGATTTATAAAGAGAATGTGGATGAGCAGGATGAATGATATGAAATAGTAGGGTGAATAACGTGAATGGTACTGCCTTATATTTGCACTATAATAGTATATATCTCATTTATTCACAACCAATCCATAAAACTATGCATCTATCTATCCATCCATCCAACAGTCATTCTCCCCACCTGTCTATGTATCTATCTATTTTCTATCTAGCCATCTATTCATTTATCATTACATCAATCTCTCAATATGTCGATTTACAAAAAGAAACTGGATAAATCAACTGAAGTAAAGGTTGAACAGATATTGCAATGATTTAGAGACATAATGCGAATAGGATGAGTTAGGTGGGTGAAATGGGTGAAACGAGGATGGGTAACTATAATGAATTATTATACCACTGTGTATTATATGTTTGCTATCTACATTTCTATCTGTACACCTGTCTGTCTGTATGTCTGATTATCATTCAGTGAATCAATCTGTATAAAAACGACCAATCAAGCAAACTGTCGAGAAACAATGAATCGATTTATCAGTCTATAAACAATCAATCAATCAATTAATCAACATATCAATCTACATATCTATCTATAAACTATCTATCGAGCGACATGAATGGACCAAATATAAGGGTGCATGAATGAACTGCATAATGAATGAAGTTTTGAATGAATGAATGGAGATTAATTTAGAAACAAATATGTATAATAGTTACACGATGAATAATATACTGTAGATAAGAAAATATATTGAAACATAACATAACGATTAAAGCTACGAATTAAGTTGGGTCTATGATTAAAAACGTTGGTTATACGAAGGAATTGACAAATCCTCATTATTAAATAATTGTATTGCGTGAACTAAACAAAATTAATAGAACTTCTATGATTGAAAGTTGCATATATATAAATAATAGCCTAATGCACTTTAGCTTTCCTTTTCAATTGGTAATCTTTTTCTATCGGACTTTTTTTTTTCTCGCTTAATCAGATTCGTTTATCGCTATTATCTCTCTCTCTCTCTCTCTCTCTCTCTCTCTCGCTCTCGCTCTCTCTCTCTCTCTCTCGTTAATTTCTCATATTTTATCACTCCATCACTCCGTTTCTCATCATTCATCCTCACTTCCTCTCCCTCTTCATTTTTCACTATCTCATCACTTTCAGTCTCTCTCTCTCACACATTTGATCCTTCATTTACTGACTTCAATCACTGACACACACACACACTCCCCCCCCCCTCTCTCTCTCTCTCTCTCTCTCACACACTTGATCCTTCATTTACTGACTTCAATCACTGACACACACACACACTTTCCCCCCCCCCCCCTCTCTCTCTCTCTCTCTCTCTCCCTTTCTCTCTCACCACTAAGCCAATATAAGAGCCCCCCCCCTCAAAGCACCTTCGGCGTACCCCTTTTGTCACCTCATTATCTATTCCTCTTTATATTTTGTGTCGCCTCCGTCGCCAAACGAGGAGGAGGTATATTAACACGACGTCTTTTTAATATTATTCTAGCTATATTTAGACGACTTTGTGCAGTTTAAGAAGGATCTGTGGTGGTATAAAGGGTTAAGTGAGCTAGTTCGAAGCCTGTTAATTGTTGGAGGCCCTTTTGAAACTGAATAATGTTGTCTAATAGTAGCCAAAGTAAAATTAAAAGGACGTCGCCAGTACAGAAAGGGTTAAGGGTCGCCTAGCTCTTGTAGTTGTTGTTGTTGTTGTTGTTGTTGCTGTTGTTTTATTAGTAGTAGTAATTGTAGTAGGCTTAATTGGGTTTCTTTCTAATATATTCTACCTTGTCTCTTTATTTAACTTATTACCTTCTCTCTCTCTCTCTCTCTCTCTCTCTCTCTCTCTCTCTCTCTCTCTCTCTCTCTCTCTCTCTCTCCTCTTCACACTCTTTATTGGCGATTTTATGAATTCCCTATTTATTTTGTTGTCCTATTTCCCTCTTTCGGCGGCCTTTATTAATATTGGTCTGCTTTGAGGGGCTGATAGAGAGAGAGAGAGAGAGAGAGAGAGAGAGAGAGAGAGAGAGAGAGAGAGAGAGAGAGAGAGAGAGAGAGAGAGAGAGAGAGAGAGAGAGAGAGAGAGAGAGAGAGAAATAGGGAAATAAATGAGAAGCGAAGATAGGTAATGCAAAGAGAGGCAGAAATTGTAAAATAAAGTTATCGAAGAAGTCGGGATGAATAAGTGGAAAAGCGACAATAAGTAATTTGAAAATAATAAAGCACAAACACAGAAATAAAGGAGAGTAAGTATAAGTAAAGGTAATAATACTAGAAGTGAAGAGCATACAAGGGAACGAAAGGAGAGCAGTACAGAAGAGGAGGCATAGAAAATAAACAAGAGAGAGAGTAAAGGGGGAGAGAGAGGAGAGCAGAAGGGAAGAAGATAAATAAAGGAAGAAAAGGAGTAAATAGCGAGAGTAAAGCCTAAAGAGCGAGAGAGAAGAGAGGAGCGCAGACGAAGGGAAAGGAAATCAAAAAGGAAAAGTGCGGAGGGCAATTTAGGATAGGAATGGCATAATATTAAAGGGTTGGTAACTTGGTAGTCGTGGTGGTGGTTGTGGTAGTAGTAGTGGTGTTAGTGGTAGTTATGGTAGTGGTGGTAATTGTATTGGTGGTAGCATTTGTGGTAGTGGTGGTTGTAGTGGTAGTGGTGGTAGCAGTAGTGGTGGTGTTAGTGATAGTGGTAGTGGTGGTAGTGATAGTAGCTGTAGTGGTCATGATGGTACTAGTGGCGTTAGTGGTAGCTATGGTAGTGCTGATAATGGTAGTGGTGGTAGTAGTAGTGGTGGTATATGTGGTTGCAATAGTGGTACATGTGGTGTTGGTACTAGTTGTGGTATAGGGGATGGTAGTAGAAGTGGTAGTTATAGTAGTGGCCGTATATATACGTGGGGTAGTAGAGAAAATTATGGTAGAGGTGGTAGTGGTTGTAGTTGTGGTAGTAGTAATAGTTGTGGTAGTAGTAGTTGTGCTAGTGGTAGTAGTGGTCGTGGTAGTTATCGTAGTGGTAGTTTGTAAGAGTTGTGAAAGTGGTTGTATGGTAGTAGTGGTAGTCATTGTGGTAGTGGTATAGGGTGTTATCATTAGGGCATTTGTGAGGAAATCTGGCAGTTTGGTTTTAATGGTAGTTATGATTAGTTAAGACAGTTGTTTGGTATATACACACACACACACACTCTCTCTCTCTCTCTCTCTCTCTCTCTCTCTCACACACACACACACTCTCCTCTCTCTTTCCTCAAGAATTAAAATGTAGAGAGGGGAAAGGGTAGATACTTGAAAGCTTATTAAGGAAGACAGAGAGAGAGAGAGAGAGAGAGAGAGAGAGAGAGAGAGAGAGAGAGAGAGAGAGAGAGAGAGAGAGAGAGAGAGAGAGAGAGAGAGAGAGAAGGTTAGGAAAAGTAAAAGGTCATTATTTCAATTGTCATTAACACTATTTTTAGTATGTGTGACTGAGTGTGTGTGTGTGTGTGTGTGTGTGTGTGTGTGTGTGTGTGTGTGTGTGTGTGTGTGTGTGTGTGTGATAGAAATATAGAAAGAGAGAGAAATAGAGAGAGAGAGATAGCAATAGAGAGAGAGAGTGAGAGATAAAGGAGCGAGAGAGGAGAGGAGAGGAGAGAAGAGAAGAGAGAGAGAGAGAAGCAGGCCGGGGCGCCTGTGAGTGACTTCATAAGGGGCGACATCAAAGAGGTGGTATTGGTGACACCAGGGGGGGGGGGGGGGGGCGCACACAAGGACAGTCCCCCGGGGGTATCCATACACTGCTACCGTACAGGGGGGGGGGGGGGGGGGCTAATGTAAACACTGTCTTCACTGTCTGCACCCCAGGGGGACACAAAGAGAGAGAGAGAGAGAGAGAGAGACAGAGAGTGTGAGTGTGAGTGAGTGTGTGAGATTGAGAGAGAGAGAGAGAGAGAGAGTGAGTGTGAGTGTGAGTGTGAGTGAGAGTGAGTGTGTGAGATTGAGAGAGAGAGAGAGTAACAGCTAATACAAACCCTATCTGAAGGACTGTCAGAATTAAATACTGAGACTGCATATGCTTCACGATGCTCACAAAGCGGTCTGGTCATAAAATCTCTTTCAAAGTATAATTGAATTTATTAATTTCACTCTCAACACCAAACGTCTCCCAATGAAATTAATGAAAGCATGTGATCCTACCGGGATTCGAACTTGAGTTACCACATACAGATCTTCAACACTCTAACCATTACACCGTCAAGACAGTGTGTCATCAAGAGTCCTATAATTATTTTTACGCTTTCCATTTCTTAACATATAATTTCCCTAAATTAATTCCTACAAAAACATTACGGGCAGGTACTCTCAGGAGCATAAATGACGAAGCACCCATTTGATCAGCATCGGACGTAAATGAGATCATACAATCCTTTATTACAGCCCAGATGCTGCAGAACTGGGCTAAAGAGATTAAAATATCCGAATTGTTGTAACCTTATATTTGATGAGCACTGTATTTCACCCAGTACACATTGGATTTGTCTTATGTCAACGTAGTGTATAGTGTAGGATGGAAAAGAAAAACTCAATAGGAATATAATATTACAAATAGCTACCAGGTATAATAACATTCAAGGAAGAGAAACAGAGAAGGGAGGAAAAGTGCAGACGAAGAATATACTGTATATACATATTCTATATATATATATATATTTATATATATATATATATACTGTATATATATATATATATAGATATATATATATATATATATGATATATATATTATATCTATATATATATATATATATATATATATAATATACCGGTATATATATATATATATATATATATATATATATATATATATATATATATATATAACAAAACCATATACATACTCAGTTAAACACAATACGAAATCCTATATTCCTCTACAAAAATGTGTGAAAAGGCGACACTATGAAATATAACAATGAAACTGAAATAAAAGTATCCCACCGTCAATAAAGAGGAGAAAGAACTATTGGAAAACGATACAATGTGGCAAAATTGATAAGTAATAGAGAATGAACGGTGTTTTGTGTGTGGGTGAGAGAGAGAGAGAGAGAGAGAGAGAGAGAGAGAGAGAGAGAGAGAGAGAGAGAGAGAGAGAGAGAGAGAGAGAGAGAGAGAGAGAGAGAGAGAGAGAGAGAGAGAGAGAGAGAGAGAGAGAGAGAGAGAGAGAGAGAATGGACGGTGTTTTGTATGTGTGTGAGAGAGAGAGAGAGAGAGAGACAAACATATGTGTGTGTAAGATTGAGTTACAAGGTTTACAAGAAACAGTTTGTACCTCAAAGACCTTGCGATCCAGTCCATGGAGAAAAGCTAAATACAAAAACTTTCTCAAAACATTACATAAACCTTTTCTGAAACTGCCCTACTAAAGGACTATTTACAACACTAGGGGTAAGGTTGTTCCATGTAGACCAGTTTTTATACTGTACGTGATAAAGTTGACACATAAGCAGGTATTGAACTATTGAACTGCTGTATGTGTTAGTTCCATTTTAAAGTTATACATCTTATTCAAGTCAGATATTTCACTAAATATTACTAGCTATCAGACTTTTCAACGAAAAGAGATCAACTGTTTTCCAATTATCCTAGTATTTAAGTCCGGTAAAATTAATATTATAACCCTAGACTGATCTCCTTTTAATCGCATTATAAACGAATTGCAGTGTGAGAGACCAGAACTGTGATGCATAGAAGCAGCCAAAACAGAGGATTATGGAACTGATATAATGTGTATATACACACACACACACACACACACACACACACACACACACACACACACACACACACACACACACACACACACACACACACACACACAGCCCGTAGCCTAGTAGGTAGAGCTCTCGTCTCACACACGAGGGGTCGGGGGTTCAATCCCCGGCCGGGCGGAGACAAATTGGGCTTGTCTCCTTTCATGTGTTAGCCTCAGTTCACCTAGCTGTAAATAGGTACCTGGAATAAGTGGACGACGTTGTGACGTCCCATCTGGGGTTGGCAAAAATGGTACAAGGCGAGATGGGTATCATATGGTTCACCTAAGCTGATGGCTACCTAAGCCTTCGGGCGAGACGGTACCGTCTATAGTGAGAATCGTACCATACAGATCCACCCTAAGCCTTCGTTTCCGATGTCGCCAATTGGCTAAAAATACAGACTACACACACATCCACAGCCATTCCAACGATACATATAACACCTACACATATAGGAGGCGGGAAATAACGAGCATGCTCACTCCCGCAATACAACTAGAGTAAGTACAACTAGAGTAAGTACACACATATATATATATATAGAGAGAGAGAGAGAGAGAGAGAGAGAGAGAGAAAGTGAGAGAGGAAGCCGAGGCTTTTTATATCTATTGAAAAGCCATTCAGAAATCCCTGTTCACTCTTTTAACTCTTTTCCGAGTGCAGTACCCCCTCCCCCCCCCCCTCCCCCTCTCTCTCTCTCTCTCTCTCTCTCTCTCTCTCTCTCTCTCTCTCTCTCACACACACACACAAACACACATACACACAATCTCCAATTAACCCTTTGTGTCGGTATACCAAGATTTCCTTTAGTTTTCTTTCCTTTTTTTGTTTTTTTGGAAAGGCTCCAATGTTGACCTTTATGAAATGGGCGTTCTGAGCGAGGCGGGGGTGTGAAAAGGAATTCTTGATGAGTGAGCCCTAGGAGGTGTCTTTTGT
Source organism: Paralithodes platypus (assembly GCA_032716605.1). Taxonomy (NCBI): domain Eukaryota; kingdom Metazoa; phylum Arthropoda; class Malacostraca; order Decapoda; family Lithodidae; genus Paralithodes; species Paralithodes platypus. The sequence goes on along the minus strand of CM064545.1, from coordinate 39,992,958 downwards.
TGCTACCGTCTTCCCATTGGTGAGCGCGAGCGAGGGATGGGGGTTGGGAGAAGGGTGAGTGGGGTGTGTGAGATAGAAGATGGATGGATAGACAGATTGATAGATAGGTAGATAGAGTAATAGATAGGTAAATAGATGGCTAGCTATATAGATAGACAGATAGATAGATAGATAGATCGAGAGAGAGAGAGAGAGAGAGAGAGAGAGAGAGAGAGAGAGAGAGAGAGCAAGCATATTTACCTTGAACGCTAATATCGAGGGAGGAAGAAGGGTGCTACTATATCAGAATGTCTGTATGTTTGTGGAACGAATGGTGATGAGAAACTAATATCTACCAAGCACACACACACACACACACACACACACACACACACACACACACACACACACACACACACACACACACACACACACACACACGTACAGCTGTGATCAGGACATTCTGAGCAATATACAGAATGTGATGAAACCTTTTTGATACATCATCGAAGCATTTTGGAAAACTGATAGAACCATAGTCAACTTACCACAGGTCTTCACTAATTGACTTTACCTGTCTCGTTTTAAGCATTAAGATGTGTTTAAGTAATCCTGACTACAAATACACACACACACACACAAGAAAGGTAACCACTCTTTCTTAAGTACATAGTCAAGGACAAATTTTACGGAAGGCTAACATTTGAACATTGGTGTGTGTGTGTGTGTGTGTGTGTGTGTGTGTGTGTGTGTGTGTGTGTGTGTGTGTACAAAGAAGTACAAAGGAAATCAAGCAAAAACAGATCTAGTGACCCTTCTAGTGTCCAAACAGTGGTTTAGAGTGGGTAAGGGAACATTGGAAAGGGAACTACTGCCCTGGAACTAATGTCCGTGGCAGGATTAGGAAATTAGTAGGGGACAGATGGGTTAGTAACTGAGGGGAGGATAAAATAAAGTTATTCATTTACAAACGCAGTCAGTCGCGGGTTTGATGCGAGATATTTGTCTAGGCGAAGTTTAAATGAATCAACGGTGCTGCAGTCTATGACATCTCGGGGAAGCCCGAGATGTGTGTGTGTGTGTGTATGTGTGTGTGTGAACATCAACTTACACATGGCATACCTTTCTTATACATACCATTAAGCCTGAGTCACATGAGTACTTGTAGAGAATTATAATAATAATATAATAACTAGCATATGACGATTTTCACTTAAATACTGTAGGTTCAGTTAAACTAAGGCTCTAAAAGTATTCGCATGGCTCAAGGTTAATGCAAGTTACTAAATATTACCTTTCAAATTTACATTAATATTACACATTCTTACTGCCTCTCTCTCTCCCCCCTCTCCTCCCGTCTCACTCACTCTCTCGCTCTCACTCTCTCTCTCTCTCTCTCTCTCTCTCTCTCTCTCTCTCTCTCTTTCTCTTTACCTGGGCGTTCCTGTTTGTTCACTCTCTCTCCCACACGTACCTGTAAGTGGAAGAACAACAATTAGCAATGATAATGATTTGCATATTAAGGTCAGTGTCAGTCAGTGTTACCTGTGTGTGTGTGTATGTTTGTGTGTGTGTTTGTGTGTGTGTGTGTGTGTGTGTGTGTGTGTGTGTGTTCGTGGGTGTCTGTGTGTGTGTGTGTGTTCGTGTGTGTGTGTGTGCGTGTGTGTGTAGAGAGAGAGAGTGGTGGAGCGCTTGTGAGAGTGAGTATGAGCAGGTGTTCGCAAGACATATCAAAATAGCTAAAAAAACAATTAATTATATGACAATGAAAGGTTATAGGTTAGAGACTTAGACGCGATTTAAATACAATTCTGGCTATCATTAGACGATTCGATACAGCTTAGAAAGGATCTATAGGTAATAAAGAGGTAAACAATATCTCAGTTTACCCTCTGAAGTCCAAAATATTCCTAATCTGAATAATATCTCCTAAGAATAACTAGAAGAAAATAAAAATGCGACAGGTTATGATGACAAATATAACCATACATATTGATACAAGAGTTTATATACTGTATATACATAGCACTGTTCTAGTGTATACATTATACAGTCATGTGTGTGTACGTGCTTGCAAATTTCGAAGCATAAACGTACATACTCTGTGGTTTATGACCGTACGTGCACACACTCTGTTATGGCCTGCAGAGTGTGTGTGTGTGTGTGTGTGTGTGTGTGTGTGTGTGTGTGTGTGTGTGTGTGTGTGTGTTAGTGTGTGTGTGTGTGTGTTAGTGTGAGTGTGTGAGTGTGTACATACATAGTTATGTAATAGAGAGATTAAGCTTTAGTCAAAGGTAAATTGGCTGATATATAGACAATTTAAAAGAAAAATAATTGAAAAAGACAGAATATATTGATATAAAAGTACATAAAAACAAAAAAAACATGCCAATAATATCATATATCTATATATATAACACACACAGGGGAAAACAATGTAACTATAATATGAACTTAGAAACAATGTAACTATAATATGAACTTAGAAACAATGTAACTATAATATGAACTTAGAAACAATGTAACTATAATATGAACTTAGAAACAATGTAACTATAATATGAACTTAGAAACAATGTAACTATAATATGAACTTAGAAACAATGTAACTATAATATGAACTTAGAAACAATGTAACTATAATATGAACTTAGAAACTATGCATGAAGATTAAATTAAAATTGTTTCTGCGAAAATCCAAGAGTTTTGACATTCCACATTTTTTAGTCCCCTTTCAAAATTGATGACGCACTGCAAATCTTTATTGAAAACTTGGCTGAAGTGAACAAATTCTCTCTCTCTCTCTCTCTCTCTCTCTCTCTCTCTCTCTCTCTCTCTCTCTCTCTCTCTCAACGTATTAATCTGTCTTCCTACAGTATATATATTTGCATTTATGCTAATTAATATTCTTATTAACAAATATCAAAAGCTTCTCCTTAATTTAATCTTCCTCAAGGTCGCATATGAATCTTTGCGCATAATAATTCGTCAATGTATCCATCCATCCATCTATCTATCTATCTATATAGCTCACTCTCACTCTCTCTCTCTCTCTCTCAGCAGAGAGCCTTCTTCTTTGCTATCCGTGCCTTCCAATTTGTAGCAAATTCTATGTTAGCATTAAGTCCGGACTACCTAGTAGGGACCGCAAGGTCTGTGTAGTCTGTGTATTTATGTAATCTATGTAACTCTCTGACATTTAAACTCAGAACGAACATTTAGCATCACGAGACAAACTTTTTTCCACTTTGAAATTTTGTTTGGCCGAACATAAACTTTTTATTTCAATTTATTTGTATAGCTGTTATTTGTGCATATGGTTTTTTTAGGAGATGGATGTGCTTAAGCCTATTTGTGTATTGTTTAATTTGATGTGTTGTCAAATTGGGTGATTTCGTGTGCTCGTGTGGGTGTCTGTGTCTGTGTGTGTGTGTGTGTGTGTGTGTGTGTGTGTGTGTGTGTGTGTGTGTGTGTTTAATCGATTAAGGTTTAAGTGTCTTACGTGCGTACCAGTCTCCAAATCAGTACATAACCACACAGGCAGACTCCCACACACGACTCTCTCTATCTCTCTCTCTCTCTCTCTCTCTCTCTCTCTCTCACACTCACACCAACAAAGTGCAAAATCCTAAAATCCTTACTAAAAGGTTGCGTGACAGACAGAGAGCTTCCAACATGTCGATTGTATAACACTCTCCTGACATTCGTACCCCAGGGGACAAGGTGGGGCGGGGTTAATACAATAAAAGTAATGATGGTTGTTAAGTGGAGGTGTAAATGGGGGTGATGGTGGTGGTGGTGGTGGTGGTGGTGGTGGTGGTGGTGGTGGTGGTGGTGGTGGTGGTGGTGGTGGTGGTAGTGTTTGTAAAGCTGGGGGTGTTGTGGTGGTGATGGTGGTGGTAGTGGTTGTAGAGCTGGTGGGGTTGTGGGGGTGATGGTGGAAAAAGTTGTGGCAGTGGTGGTGTTAGTAAATGTGGTGATAGTGGTAAAGTGATAGTGGTGTACTGGTTGTGATGGTGGTATAGTGATAATAATGGTGGTGTAGGGGTGATGATGGTATATTGCCGACTGTACAACACCCTCCTGATATCCCCCCCCCCCCCCGGGACAAGGTGGGAAGGGGTTACTACACTATAATGGCGAGGGAATAACACTAATTATGTCTGTTAGAGAGGTAGTGACAATAGGAGTGACGGTGGTGGTGGTGATAAGGAGGGAGTAGTGGTAGTGGTGGTGGCAGAATGGGAGAGAAGAATAGTAGTAGTAGTAGTGGTGGTGGTGGTGCAGGTGGTAGTAATGGTGATAGTAGTAATGGTATCCTCTGTTTTTTCCCAGCTAATGGAAAATTGCTATCTCTCCATCCTGATTATTACGCTAGTACCATGATTGTGTACCTAAGTATGTTGCGAATTATGAAAACTTGACAATAATATGACGCACAGACATAGCAGTATCATATTTGTGTCAGTAGGAATCAAGATATCAGATGATAAAGGATTCAATTTATTATCAGCTGGAAAAAAATAGACTATAGTGGTAATAGACTATAGTGGTAATTAATAGACTATAGTGGTAATTAATAGACTATAGTGGTAATAGACTATAGTGGTAATTAATAGACTATAGTGGTAATAGACTATAGTGGTAATTAATAGACTATAGTGGTAATAGACTATAGTGGTAATTAATAGACTATAGTGGTAATTAATAGACTATAGTGGTAATAGACTATAGTGGTAATTAATAGACTATAGTGGTAATTAATAGACTATAGTGGTAATTAATAGACTATAGTGGTAATTAATAGACTATAGTGGTAATAAACTATAGTGGTAATTAATAGACTATAGTGGTAATTAATAGACTATAGTGGTAATAGACTATAGTGGTAATTAATAGACTATAGTGGTAATAGACTATAGTGGTAATTAATAGACTATAGTGGTAATTAATAGACTATAGTGGTAATTAATAGACTATAGTGGTAATAGTAAAGGTGGTAGAAGGTGAGTGATGATAATATCCTCAAGCAATTAAGGGGGGATGGGCCGGTTTTCTGGACCACTTTCTTCCTCATGTTTAACCCCATTAGTTTTCAGATGTTAAGGTGTTTGCCCCATTAGTTAGTCGATTTTAAGACCTTTCGCCCCCATTTCGTCGTCAATATTTAGACCTTTCGTGCTATTTAGGTGTCGATTTTTTCCCTGGCGAACGATAGTGAGCCTGTAATGTTGGAAGGACCGGCCATCGGCCGGTACATTTGTACAAATTAATCTAGAAGGGGGATATAATGGATGTTTTTTTGCTTTTTTGTTTGAGGTCTAGGGAGGAAACTAGAAAAATAATGAATACATGCAAAAATCGCCCAAAAAGTGAACCATCTCCCCCTAAGCTGTAACAATAACACGTACGAACAAACTAAGCTTACATTACATCTTCAAAAATCCCAAACAACAAAGATAAAAATGCCTATCTAAAACAGAATGCATAAAACAATACAAACAAAATACAAATACAATAACTACAAGCTTCCGACAAGTAGACCATGTGTAAACTAATTAATCCCAACACCGCCTGCCTAACAGCCATAATAACAGTCATAGCAAATAATAAAATATAATCCCCCTTGACAATCCCTAGCGCCCCGACCCCCACACAGACGCTCACCCCCACGGCCCCCCTCGCCCACCCCCACAGAACCCCTCCCCAACAGACCCCCTCCCCGACAGACCCCCTTCCCCCAAAGATCCCCACCCCCACAGACCACCTCCCCTCCCACAGACTACCTCCGCGACACCCCCCTCCACAGACCCCCTCCCCCACAGAACCCCTCCCGGCAGACCCTCTACCCAACAGACAACCCACCTCCACAGACCCCTACCCTCATAGACCCCTCCCCACACTCACAGACCGCTTCCCCCGCAGACCCCATGCCCTACCCTCCCACAACCCCCCCCCCCCCCCCACAGACCCCCCCCTCATTAAGACTAGGCAAAAATAAATAGCACACACATTCTCTTGATTTTTGTAGGCTTATGATGGTAGTAGGAGGAGGAGGTAGGCGCTCTCTCTCTCTCTCTCTCTCTCTCTCTCTCTCTCTCTCTCTCTCTCTCTCTCTCTCTCTCTCTTCATCAAAAGCTCTTAATGTTTGTTTTCTATCCTCTC
>CM064545.1:39959314-39981814 GCA_032716605.1 Paralithodes platypus | reverse complement strand
TGTACCTGATCTTTGTAACCGTTATATTTGTACCTGATCTTTGTAAACGTTATATTTGTACCTGATCTTTGTAAACGTTATATTTGTACCTGATCTTTGTAAACGTTATATTTGTACCTGATCTTTGTAAACGTTATATTTGTACCTGATCTTTGTAAACGTTATATTTGTACCTCATCTTTGTAAACGTTATATTTGTACCTCATCTTTGTAAATGTTATATTTGTAACTGATCTTTGTAAACGTTATATTTGTACCTGATCTTTGTAAACGTTATATTTGTACCTGATCTTTGTAAACATTATATTTGTACCTCATCTTTGTAAACGTTTCCCTTGTATTTGATCCTTGTAAATGTTTCACTTGTACCTGATCTTTGTAACCGTTATATTTGTACCTGATCTTTGTAAATGTTTCACTTGTACCTGATCTTTGTAACCGTTATATTTGTACCTGATCCTTGTAAACGTTTCACTTGTACCTGATCTTTGTAACCGTTATATTTGTACCTGATCCTTGTAAACGTTTCACTTGTGCCTGATCTTTGTAACGTTTCCCTTTTAACTAGATTTTTCTTTTTCGTTTCAGATTTCTCAATGTTACCTAGTGAGTTTTGTATAGTTACTCCTTCTACCTTCTACTTCTTACACCGTCTTATATTTTATATTGATATTTGTTCAACACTAGGCCTACCCTATTACGGTACCGTTCACCAAGTTCTGCTTTCTTTGTGTACCTCTAAACTTTCTCCTATACAGTACTGTATACCCAATCTATCACTATGTGTACACCCACGGCTGTATATTTTTACTTTTGGCACGAGTTTTGTTTTGTTTTATATCATTATCATTATTATTTGTGTACAGTATTTTATATATATTTTAGTTTCTTCCTATTACGCAAGCTTTGTATTATGTATCTTTAAACAATTTGTGTAAGTACGTTTTAATGTCCAACTTTTGGAAAATATATTTTAATTGATGTACTTTTTAAGATTCTCCACTGCATTCTTCGTAAATCTGGGAAATACTTTATGCTTATTTTCTCTCTTGAAATGATTATCAGGCACTTTAAATGCACCAATTTCTAAACTATGAAATACATATAATACGTGTTCTACTTGACCTGTTTAAGGGGAGGTTTCTAGTTTGTTTTTTACTCCTCCAGCAATCTTAAAATTTCACCCCCTTCACCCTCTTTCAAGATAAATTTGTACATTTTTCGGTAGAAAAATGTCCCGGCTGAAAGCCGGTTCCTCTTATATTACAGGCTCGCTATCGTTCGCCAGGATAAAATCGACACCTAAATGGCACGAAAGGTCTTAAAATTGACAGAAATGGGTCGAAAGTTCTTAAAATCGTCAAAATAATGGGCGAACGTCTTAAAATTAGAAAAGCAATGGGGGCTAAACATGAGAGAGAAAGGAGTCAAGAGAAAAATCCCTCAAGTGGAAATCCCCCTTAACCATTTCTTTACCTTTGTATATTACTGTATAAGTCTACTACCTCTCTTTGTCAACTACTTGTTATCCAACTTTTAAACTTTAAGGTTGGCATCTTCTAAACTTTCCTCTTTCGAAATCAATCTTTGCACTATTGACTAAATCATATTAACTCTCTCTCTCTCTCTCTCTCTTTTAATACCAACAATCCTTCTTAAACCGCACACAATCGTCTAAATATAGCTAGAATGAAAATAAAAAGACGTCGCCGGTACAAAGGGGGTTAAAACTTGTCATCCTAACAATCTTACAAAAGTCCCTTTGTATCTGGCCTTTGTACTGTTACCTCTTCCCTCTCCCTTTGTTATTCTTCCGTAGACTTCATCTCTTAATGGCTCTCTTTATAACTTAATGGCTTAATTTGTTTCTACTCTCTCTCTCTCTCTCTCTCTCTCTCTCTCTCTCTCTCTCTACTATTTTCCCTGCGACCCCTTCTCTTTTCCTTCAACTGTCCTTCCTTCTCAATCCTCAACTTTCCCTTTTTCTCCTTCTATCTTTCTATCCTTCCTTCTTCCTTTGACCATACACCACACATCCCTCCCTCCTCCTTCATTCCTTCCTTCTTCCTTTCAGCCTGCTCGTTAATTCCTCCTCCTGCCTTCCTTCCTTCTCATCCAGGACAGCACGAAGGAAGGGAAAAACTTAAGATATGAAAAATAACTTGAGATTAATTCACTGCGGTTCAGCGGGAAGAGGAGGAAGAAGAGGAAGAGTAAAGAGGAGAAAACGAACAGGAGGAGGACAGGGAATTAATGACAAACTTTAATAAAAAATAATAAATAATAATAATAATAATTATAATATAATTAATAGGAAACTGCAAACTGAGGAAAACGGGAAGTAAGGCAATATTAAAGAAAAGGAACATTACAAGTATATATATATATATATATATATATATATATATATATATATATATATATATATATATATATATATAGAGAGAGAGAGAGGATGACACAAGAGGGATCAAACCTCTTGGAAAATAATAGAAAGAGGAAGTTAGTTACAGCACATTCTTCTCTCCCTCTCTCTCTCTCTCTCTCTCTCTCTCTCTCACACACACACACACTCTATTTATCTAATACTGATCTATTTATCCAGTATATTTTTGAAGCCTTTATAATAATACATTTATATATGTATACATTAATAGACAAACAGGATGATATACAGTATACCCCACCTATCTCTCTCTCTCTCTCTCTCAATGGCCTCGCCCTCCTACTTCGATTATATCATCATTGGTGGAGCTTAACTTTGCCTCTCTCACTATGACAGGTCAATTCTCTCTCTCTCTCTCTCTCTCTCTCTAATTATATATCTCTCTCTCTCTCTCTCTATCTCTCTCTCTCTGTCTCTCTCTCTCTCTGAAACACACTAGGCAAGTTATTAAGCGTATTTTTGTGAACGAAGATATCTTGTTATATAATCTCAAGAAATTGAATTGTCTGATTGACTTTACAATGAGTAATCTAATGAATTAAGTTCACTCCCAACACCAAACACCTCCCTTTGAAAATAATGAAAGCATGTGATCTTCCCGGGATTCGAACCTGGGTTACCACATACAGATCTTAAACACTCTAACCATTACACCATCAAGATATTAGGCCCAAGCTGTACACGAACTAGAAATTGATATGCTGTACCCACTAACGAGTTTATTGTACAACTAAAACACGTTATTGCGTCAAATTGCATTATCCTCTGCTGAGTAGAGTAAGTGGAGCTGTAACTACATTTAAGGGGGGTGACCTGCTTTTATCTCTCTCTGGGTTGTATCCATTCGGCACCATTTAGCCTACTGTTTTAGGTGGTTTATCCCCATCCAGGTGTCGATTTATACCTCCATCATATTTTTTATAATGAGTTAGACAGCTGGCTAAAGTTGTAAATTTTTCGATAGAAAAATGTGTCCGGCAAAGCCGGATTTCTCCATAAAATGCTGGCTAGCTATCGCTCACCAGAAAAAATCGACACCTGGATGGGGATAAATGTCTTAAAACAGTAGGCTGAATGGGGCCGAATGGATACAACCAAGAAAGAGAAAAAAGCAGGACACCCCCCTTAAGTCAAGTTTCTCGCTCTAACATACTGTATATAACCAAAACTATATTAAACTCATTATTAATCTATCCATTTACATTAGCATATTTTTATTAATATTTATTCATATGAATACAAAGAAACGCAAGAATAAGTAATGCATTTGTGTTCACTCATTTTCAGTCTCAAATTTCTTGATAACTTTGATAAAACAAATATTGTTTCTAAACTTTCCATGCCTCCACTGTGTCGTGTGTGTGTGTGTGTGTGTGTGTGTGTGTGTGTGTGTGTGTGTGTGTGTGTGAGGGAAAGAGAGAGAGAGATAAGAGATTTAGCTAGTACTATAAGATTCCAACTTTCCTTAACAAACTTTTTCCTTTGTGCTTTCTCTCTCTCTCTCTCTCTCTCTCTCTCTCCCTTTTACCTCGTGTCCCTTATCTTCTATCTTTATTCCTGTTTCCCTTGCTTCCCTCCTTTACGTGTATTCTCTCCTACCCTTCTTCTCTTCTATATACGCCTTCTGTTTCTTCTTCCGTCTTTCTCTTCTTTTACTCTGCCTTATTTTCCTTTTATTTTCTTGTTATTTTCTTCCTTTATCCTGCCTTATTTTCCTTTATTTTCTTCTGTTTCTTCTTCTGTCTTTCTCTTCTTCTGTCTGCTTTATTGTCCTAGTATATTTCCGTTTCTTCTTCTCTCGTCTTCCTTGTCTACTCTTCTGTATGCTATGGCCGTCTTCTTCTCTTTCATCTTCTGTCTTCCTCTTCTTCTACCCAGCTTTATGTTCGTCTTTCCTTCATCTTATCTTATAAATTCGTGTTTATATTATTTACTGTTATGTGGGTTGTCTTCCACCTTCCCTTACTTGAGGTTCTGTTGTCTCTACTGGAAATAAGTCCTGACCAGCTCGTTTGGATCCTAAGGTCTGTGTGGTCAGTGTATCTATGTACATTTATAAATTCGTCTGCTGTCTCTACTGTAAATAAGTCCTGACCACCTCGTTTGGATCCTAAGGTCTGTGTGGTCAGTGAAACTATGTACATTTTTAAATTCGTCTGCTGTCTCTACTGGAAACAAGTCCTGACCACCTCGTTTGGATCCTAAGGTCTGTGTGGTCAGTGTATCTATGTTCATCTATATATCTCGTTCTGTTCTTGTTCATGTTCTTCCTTGTTACTATTGTTACTGTTCTTCCTCTCTTTATATATTTGTTTTACAGTTCTGTTTGCATTATTTATCTTTCAATAAATTTGTGTTTCACGATATTTAATACATCCCCTCTCACTTTAATAATACACTATATCATTTAATATTCTGGTTTCCTATCTTCGCTCTCAAAGTTTGAAAACAAAATATCAAAATTGAATTGAATCTATCTTACCATTTACATTATTTCTTCATCAATGTATCCCTTGCTTATAATTATAAATAATAGTATCTTTCCATTTACGAATCCACTTAAAGTATCTCCCACTTCTCTCTCTTTCTTTCTTTCTTTCTTTCTTTCTTTCTGTCTGTATGTCTGTCCGTCTGTTGTCTGTCTGTGTGTCTGTTTTTTTTTTTTTTTTTTTTTTTTTTTCTATGTGATTGAGGGAGGCAAAAGGCAGAATTGCCTATAGCGAGTGCCTCCCCCATAGTTGAAAGAGTGACTGGGCCAAAATCAAGGGACGATCGAGCCAAAATGCCTTGGACACACGGAGTTTGAAGCAATTTAAGTCATAGGAAGAGGGAAAGACTGATTCTGGGAGAGAGTTCCAGAGCTCAGCTGTTCAGTAGAAGAAAGTTTGAGAGTACCGTTTTACTCTTGGGTTAGAGAGTTGCACAGAGTAGGGGTGGGATTGAGTTGCAAGACGGGTACCACGTGCCCTACGTAAAGGAGGTGGTATGCACTGAGAAAGATCTGAGGAACACTGATTATTATAGTAGCGATAGAATAGCGAGAGAGAGATGCAACATTGCGGCGGAGAGAGAGAGATTGCAGAGAGTTGGTGAGTGGATGGAGGGAGTAATGATACGAAAGGCCTTCCTTTCAACTTTGTCTAGGAGAGCGGTGTGAGAGGAACCTCCCCACACATGTGAACAATACTCAATACAAGGACGCACTATGCCCCTGTACAGAGCAAGAAGCTGTGCTGGGGAAAAGAACCCCCTAAGGCGGTTGAGCACACCCAGCTTCTGGGAGGCTGCCTTACCAAGACTGGTAATATGGTCCTTCCAAATGAGAGCAGAAGAAAAAGAGACACCAAGAATATTGAGAGAAGATGAAGGGTTGATTTTTGTATTGTTGAAGAATAAGGGATAGTCCGCTGGGAGATCCTGACGGGTAGATAGATGGATAAATTGGGTTTTGGAAGCATTAAAGGTAACAAGGTTTTCTATGCCCCAATTGGAGATAGTATTTAGATCAGAATTTAAGAGTTCTATGGCTTCATTATGTTTGTCGTTAAGGGATTGCTGGCTGGGGCATTCTGAAAAACTAATGGAGTAGTGTAAGGTTGAGTCGTCTGCGTATGAATGGATGGGAATTAAGGTACAGTTAAGGAGATCATTTATACAAATTAGAAAGAGAATAGGAGATAGGACAGAGCCCTGAGGAACACCAGAGTTTATAGGGTGAGGAAGTGAACAATGGCCGTCCACAACCGCGGCTATGGAACGGCCGGAAAGGAAATTAGAGACAAAGGCAGTATACAGTATACTGTCTGTCTGTCTGTCTGTCTGTCTGCCTGTCTGTCTGTCTCTCACTCTCTCTCTCTTCTTTGCTATCCTTTCCTTCCTCTGTCCCTTACTCTCGGGGGTTAGCTATCTCTACTAGAATTAAGTCCTGACCACCTCGCTGGGATCGTAAGGTCTGCGTGTGGTCAGTGTATCTATGTAAATCTATGTAAATATCTCTCTCTCTCTCTCTCTCGCCCTGGGATGGAGCCAGAAGGGGCGTGCTCACTAAACTCCCTGACAGAGAAAAGGAAGAGTTCAGACGGCCTTAAGAATGGAAGGGAAATAATGGGTAGGGGAGACTGGAATAAAAGGATGGTAGTGGCATCAACACAGAATATCGTAGGGAGAGAATATTTGAGAATGGAAGAGATATAAGACGAAAGAGTAGAAGGGGAATAAAGGAAATAGAATGAGAGAGTAGGGAGAATGGAAGAATGGGATGGTAGTGAGATAAACAGTAATCGTAGGGAAAGACAGAAGAGAACAGTTGGAAGATAATTGAATAGGAATGAGACGAAAAGTAGAAGGGGAATAAAGGAAATGGAATGAAAGAATGGAGAACATGGAAGAACAGGATGGTAGCTAGATAAACAATAATCGTAAGGAAAGACAGAGGAGAACAGTTGGTAGAGAATGGAATAGGAATGAGACGAAGAGTGGAAGGGGAATAAAGTAAATGCAATCCCAAGATGTTCTTACTAAACTGAATAAAATCGAATGTGGGGACCTAGAATACAATAACTATAAAATAATCAGCATTCAACTATAAACACATCTTAGTGAGGTAGTGGGGGTATTAAACACATCTTAGTGAGGTAGTGGGGGTATTAAACACATCTTAGTGATATTAAACACATCTTAGTGAGGTAGTGGGGGTATTAAACACATCTTAGTGAGGTAGTGGGGGTATTAAACACATCTTAGTGAGGTAGTGGGGGTATTAAACACATCTTAGTGAGGTAGTGGGGGTATTAAACACATCTTAGTGAGGGTAAACACCATCTTAGTGAGGTAACACATCTTAGTGAGGTAGTGGGGGTATTTAACCATTGCAGCACGAGACGTTATTTTGTGATTGATTGGGTTATATTTAATGTCAATTGTTTTTGTATTACATTTATTTGTGCTTTGTTTGTTCTATGAAGGCTTTGAGATAGTAGCGTTAATGGAGACGTCCTTCTATAGCTGCATAACATCGTCAAATGAGAGCCAGAAGAAAATGTCAAAAAATACATCAACCACACCGAAAACGTGAAACGCTATATCCCACCTCGCTTTTTTCTCTTTCTCTCCCTCTCTCTTTGGCTTGTATCCATTCCGCCCCATTCAGCCTACTGTTTTAAGACTTTACCCCCATCCATGTGTCAATATTTTCCTGGCGAGCGGTAGCGAGCCAGCATATATATATATATATATATATATATATATATATATATAATATATATATTATTTATATATATATATATATATATAATTTATATATATATATATTTGTTTTGACAGCCAGCTAAATTTGTACATTTTTCGATAGAAAAATTTCTCTAAGCCGGATTTCTCCATACAATGCTGGCTCGCTATCGCTCGCCAGGAAGAAATCGACACCTGGATGGGGATAAACGTCATAAAACAGTTGGCTGAATGGGGCCGAATGGATACAAGCCAGGGAAAGAGAGAAAAGGAGAGAAAGATAAAAAAAAAAAAGCCGGTGACCCCTCTTAATCAGTACAAAATACTAAAATTTGTGAGTGTTCCTGAAACGCGTTGATGGCACGTTGTCCCAATTAGGTATGTAGACATTAATTAAAGGCCTAGTGGCAAAATTAAACAGAAACATTCGGGAATGTTAGTTGAATAAATGTTAATTAGTAGATGTAGATAGATAGATATACTGTAGATAAATAGAAAGATAGATAGATAGATATAATAATGAGTAAACTATGTGTATGTATGTGTGTGTGAGAGAGAGAGAGAGAGAGAGAGAGAGAGAGAGAGAGAGAGAGAGAGAGAGAGAGAGAGAGAGAGAGAGAGAGAGAGAGAGAGAGAGAGAGAGAGAGAGAGAGAGAGAGAGCAAAAGTGCTAGGGAAGATGAGGCAATTATCTTTCCAAAATTTACCTCATTAATCTTTCTTCCTCCTCCTCTTCCTCCTCTTCTTCTTCTTATTCCTCCTCCTCCTCCTCCTCCCTCCTCCTCTTTTTTGTTTATTCTTCCATATTATTTTGTTCACTCCGGATATCTAGTATTTATCCTCTTAATTGGCACATTTTAATATCATTACCACTCTTGATTTCCGTCGATTTATCTTCCCATTCCAGATTTGCACATTCTTCTTCATCTGGTTTTTTCCCTCTTCACTGATTTAATCGTTCCATTAGGGACCTCAAAGTTTAAAGATGTCCCCCCCACTTTTCTCACTTAATTTTCTCATTCATGAATTCCCAGGTTTTCATCTCAACCTCATACAGTTCTGGGTTATATACTTCCCTCTCGTTCCTCCTTTATCATTATGTATTTCTAATAATGTATATTTTTAGATTACATTGTTCCTTGAGTGGGGGCTGGTCCTATCCAGAGTGAGGTTTGGTATCCTCTACTCAACCTTAGCCGTTTATGTCTGTTTTTTATTACTGTCCTACTTTTCCTTCTGGGGGCGGGGGACTAGGAATCCTTCTCCCCATGTAGACTTCACCTACTAGACGAGACGGAGAAAAGGGGCGAGGGAACGCAAAAGTGGTCGCAGACTCTACGAATTGGGACATTAAATGTTGTTTCTGTTCGGTCTCTGTCTAGAGTCGCCCACCCCCAGCTATGGGGTATGTGCCTGAGTATATACAAACATACATACTGTACATACATGTATATTTATATATATATATATATATATATATTTCCAGATTTTGTTGTTCCTATTAGGAGAATGATTTGGACTTTTCTCCTATACTTCCTCGCATGTGTGATGTATATGTGCTATTGTGTGTATGTATGAATATGTATAGAAAAATAAGTGAAACGTGCAGGTGCGTGAAGAATTATAGATATTCCTCTGATGTTACTGTTCATTTAATTACAAAGCGCAGTATGTATTTAATATCATATTTTTGTTTTCGGCCAATTCATATTAATGTCTCTTTAATTGAGAATGACCTATATAGCCACCTTGATATATTTCTATGTTTAAAAACTTGTAAAATGCATGTAGTATATCTACTGATCTTCTCTCATCGAGTGTTTCAAAAAATATATGTAATCTCTCTCTCTCTCTCTCTCCCTCCACATACACCCACGTTTTACCAGACCCCTCTTGAAAAAATAAATAAAAATAGTTCCTCACCTTTCCAGGATTTTGTAGCTTCAGTACATATATACACATCTCCCCCCCCCCCACCCCTTAGGGCCCTTCTCCCGGTGTAGCGTTACTTCTCATACATATATACATACATACATACATACATTTACAGTACACTTCTAGTTCCACCTCATAGTGCTTATTTCCGGCCTAGAGTTACTTCTAATACATACATACATACACAATACATAATTATACATACACAATACATATACACTATCTACTCCTCCCTCTCCCCCTCAGAGTGTTGTACTCCCGGCCTAGTTATTTCTTATACATACATACATACATACATACATACATACAAACATACATACACACACACACATACATACCTGTACATACAAGGCAACAAATTATGGTTTTATAGAAAGTATGACAAGGGAAATTAAATTGTCCATAACAAAACAAACTATATGGGTAGTGAAAAACCGGTAAGGTATTTTTTATTTGATTTCAGAAACATTTAGACGATTTTGTGAAGCTTGGGAAGGATATATGGTAGCTGAAATAATGTATTGAGTCTGTAGCTTTATTAATTGGTAGACATATTTCCTAAGCTGAACAAAACCATCTAATAGTTGCCAGAATATATCGAGGAGGATGTCACAGGTGCAAAAGGGGTTAAGCACATATACAGAACATGTACATATACACACACACACACACACACACACACACACACACACACACACACACATACACACACACAGACTATATATAGGGCGGATAAATTTCAAATCCTTCTTGGAGAGCTTTTTTCTAGATTGGGAGAGAATCGAAACACGTCCATCGGGTTTTCCAAAGATTGAAAACCATTTTTCTTCCCTTTTCATATATTTTCCATCAAAATGTCCTCTCCCATCTCTCTCTCTCTCTCTCTACATACATACATACATACATTATATATAATGCATGTCTATCTATCAGTCTATCCATCCATCTATCCATCAACCACTGTCAGCGTTAGTGAAGTAGATAAAGAAGCCATCTCTCAACCCTTTCTTATATCTATCTCTCTACTTATCTACTTATCAATCTGTCTATCTATCTATCTATCTATCCATTAGCGGAGTAGGAAAAGAAGTCACCTCTTAACCCTTTCTTATATCGATCTCTCTACCTATCTATCCATCCATCCATCCATCTATCCATCAGCCATCGTCAGCGTTAGTGCAGCAGGTATAAAGACACCCAACCCTTTCAGCCCACTACTCTCAGGGAATCTATATAAAAAATCGCTAAATCAACTTTCTTTGGCCCTTTTCTTCACATCGGAGTGCTGGAGGATTCATTCGGAGGCCATCTTGCGTTCTTGCTTTCGAGGTCTTTATATAATTTGTCCGTCCTTTCATTCTTTCCACTTCGTTATGTTTAGTTTCTTGCTTTCGAGTTCTTTATATATATATATATTTTTTTTTCCTTGCTTTCATCCTTTCAATTTCTTTATATTTGTGTCCTGTTCTGCCTTTTTCTTCAGTTTTCCATTGCTTTCTTTCATTTTATTTTATTTGTTTGTGTTCCTTAGTTTTCTTTCTGTCAATTTTTTCTTTTTCCCATGCTTGCTTTCTTTGCCTTCCAATTTAGTGTTGTATTAGTATATATTCCTTACTTTCTCTCGGTCTTACACCATGTGTATTTTATCAGTGTTCCTTGGTTTCTTTATTTTATTTTTTCAATTTCTTTACTTCCATGTTCTATTTAATTATTTTGTTTCTGTCTTTCAATCTCTACTATGTTTTATTGCTCAATTTCTTTCAATCTTACAATCTCTTTACGTCTATGTGTTCTCTCTCTCTCTCTCTCTCTCTCTCTCTCTCTCTCTCTCTCTCTCTCTCTCTCGTCATTGGTAAAAAAAAAAGGAAGGATTTGGATTTCTCTCCCAACGCCACTACTACTACTATATCTTCTTGTTGGGCTGGATGGGTGTGTAGCTCTTCTCTCTCGCTCGCTTGTTCTTACTCTCGCTCCTGTTCCTGGTTTCTTGCTCTTATTTTCTACTTATTCTTCTTCTCCTTGTCCTACTTCTTCTTCTTCTTCTTCTTCTTGTTTTCCTGTTTCTTCTTCTTCTCCTTCTCCTTTTTCTTCTTCTTCACTACTATCTATCTAAGTATCTATCTATCTATCTATCCATCTATATATCTCTCGCTCCCTTTTTCTTACTCTCGCATTTGTTTTCTTATACTTACTCTCACTCCCTCTCCCTCTCTCCCCAATCCCCCCCCCCCCCCGCGCTTTTTCGAGACAGACTGGTCGACCCCATCAAAATAAATCCTGCACTTTCTTAGGATCGTCTGCTTGTCTCGGGAACTTCTCAGGATGCGAGTGGTGGAGTAGGATGGTCCCTGAGTCTTTAAATGCTACCTCTTTCCCCTCTTTCTCTCTCTCTCTCTCTTTCTTTCTAAGTTTTAGTCTGTCTCTGTCTCTCTCTCTGTAGCTCTATCTGTCTTTCTGTCCCTTTCTCTCTCACTTTCACACCCACTTTCTCTCTCACTCACTCACTCACTCGCTCACTCACTCTCTCTCTCTCTCTCTCTCTGTTTCTCTATCTGTCTCTTTCTTTCTCGCTCACACAATCACTCACACTCTCTCTCACTCTCTCTCTTTCTTAATGCCTTAGCTCTTACACAAAGTCTCCTCATTCGTCCGTTGACCAAAATCGTCCGAGTTAGCTTAATTTAAGTTAGTGCCCAAACTTTTCTTTTATATTCTTTTTTTAATTACTTTATTTACAGTCACATTTGAAAACGTACTCTGTCAAAAATAATGAAGGAATGCAAGGGTTAATTAAAGTGGCCATACTAATCTTCCCTTATAAAAGTATATCGATAGTAATAAACCCATCTACTCTAATGATCTATCTAGTCACTATATCACTATTATCAATATATCTAGTATTGTATACATATTGTTACGTATCTTGATCCTCAAGTGGTTAACTTGATGAATCTAGATAGCACAGAGATATATATTAAGGTATCAGTCAGCTGAAGGCAAAACAAAAGTAAAATCAATAAAATAATTTCCTGTTGTTGCTTCCTTTCCTTTTGGATCTTAGGACTTGGTATCCTTTATTGACTGATACTCTTTACTTATGAAAAATACTGAAACTAATTAAAGTCATGTAGTATTTATAAAGAATTATTATTTAACCGAAGCTTAGTAGGCTATGGTTATGAACCGAATAAGTTATAGCTAAAGAAGGACTATTAATTTTATAAAAAGTCTTGAAAGATAAATATTAAAGTAAGAATATTTCTGTCTCTTACCCCTCTTTGAAATGAATAGATAGTTTTTCTTCTATGTCCTTTTATTTATATTTAATGTAATTATTCTTGGTTCTTGTCTTACGTTAATAGTATTATATTATTATTATCATCAGGAGTAATATCAAAGTCACATAAAAAGTTAGATATATATTTAATAATTAGTTAAATTTATTTCTTAACCACGTAACATTGAGGTTTGATTATGAGTAAATAAAGTTACAGGATCGTTTCATAGATTCGATTCAGGTCTCACTCAAATAATATGAAAAGCAAAATATAATATTTTGAAGCAAAAGAATTTTCTTCAGCTTAGGAAATCACTAGAAGCAATATTAACACAGCCATGTTAGTCTAAGGCGATAGTACGAGACAATAGCATCACCGTACTAAACACCATTAAGCACTGTAAGCTTAATTCAAAGAAAATGAAAGAACTCGTAAGTATTAATATAAAACAATAGTATTACTTTCATCATAACCCAATTACTTAAAGAGTTGCTTTAGTCCACAAGTTAGTCAACTAAAATAGTTAAGTACATAATAGCGTTAACGTTAATTCCCAATCAAATAGTTAAACACATAATAGTAGTGTTCACGGTAATTCCCAATTAAATAGTTAAACACATTACACACATTAAACCCATCACGTTAATTCCCAATCACATATCTCACTAACCAACATAACATAAGTGTTTACACCGAACACACTTAACACACATTTATATAATCTGACTGACAGTCACAATCCCATTATAATACTTCACCCCGTCTTCCTCCAGCTGCAAGTTCACCTTCCCCAACTCCAAATGAGACTGATTTGAATGCCCACAACTCGGGTCTTATATACCAAACAATGATGGTGTAGGAACGAATCAGGAGGCGGCGGGTGGTGCGCGCTCCAATCATAGCGCCTCGAATCACATAACAGGTGTGTCGTCCACTCACAGCTCCTGGCGTCGATCATACGTCATAGCATCGGTCATCGAGGTATGGGGCGAGCTGGTATGGGGCGAGATGGTTTGCCCACTCGCTCGTTCGCTCGCTAGTCTGCTTCACCACTTGGGTAGTTTGGCTCCTTGAACTCTAATTCTAACTCTTAAATTAACATACAGGGCTCCGTATGTCAGAATATGTTTAATATAATTGATTTTCTTAGTGTAGGATACAAAAATATGTATATAGGCAATTATATGACACATGTTTTGGAGAACACAATGGGAGTTTACGTCAATCAATACGAAATGTCTACACTGTAAATTCAAAGCAAATCGCCATCGTACAATAAATAAATAAATACATATATATATATATATATATATATATATATATATATATATATATATATATATATATATATATATATATATATATATATATATATATATATATATATATATATATATATACCAGTATATTATATATATATATATATTTATCTATATATATATATATATATAGATATATATATATATATATATATATATATATATATATATATCAAACAATAAAAATAAAAATAAAATAAAATATAATAAAAATAAAATAAAGGAAATACACCAACATCGCTACAGCAATACTATTTTATTCATGGACAAAGGGGGGAGCCGACGTTTTGGAATACTGCACATTCCATCACTATAGGAAAAAGGTAACGAATACAATGTTACCTTTCTATAATTAATAAAACACACACATTCATTCTCTCTCTCTCTCTCTCTCTCTCTCTCTCTCTCTCTCTCTCTCTCTCTCTCTCTCTCTCTCTGTTCAATTAACTAATCAATTATCTAACTTATAACCAAGTATAAAGGACGCAACATAAGATTGCGAAGGGCGTTGTTCTCAATCTCAATATGTATACTCACTTCTAATTCACTGACTTACCAACTGTCGATTTTAAGACCTTTAACCCCATTTCTTTGTCACTATTAAGTCTTATCGTGTCATTTAGGTGTCGATTTTTTCCTGGCGAGCGATAGCGAGCCTGTCATTTTGGAGGAACCAGCCTTCGTCCGGCACATTTTTCTATTGAAAAATTTACAATTTTATCTTGAGGGGGTGTTTATCTAAGTTTAAGGGAGGTCTAGCGAGGAAACTAGAAAATAAATGAATAAATGAATTAATTGACCAACAAAACAGCCACTATCCCCTTAAATAATATCGGTTGTAGGTAGCCAACTGTATACACGCCAATTAACTCACCTGAACACACTCTCGCCTCCTCAACTTAAGGACCAAACAAGCTTACCTGTGAACAAACAAACAACACATTAGGAATACAGACAATAATCGATTAAATAAAGTACTATTAGACAACCAAACGGGCAAATATAGACACGAAAATACAGTAACTTATATAGGAAGGAAGGAAGGATGGATGGATGGATGGATGAAAGGAAGGGTGAATGGATAGATGGATGGATAAATGGACGGATGGATGAATAGATCGATAGGTAAATGGATGAAAGGGTGGATGGATGGATGGCTGCCCTAAGAGAAGGCAAGGGAGAGAATATGAATACGGAAAACGGAATCGGAGAAGAAATTTGCCTACATATTGTGTTTCAGGTGATATTTCCTTCAGTCCCCCCTCCCACCTCCCTCATACTCTCTCTCTCTCTCTCTCTCACTCTCAGTATCTCTCTCGCTCTCTCTCTCTCTCTCTCCTTTATCTAACCTCTCTTTAATCTCTCTCTACTTTATCTCACCTCTCTTTAATCTCTCTCTACTTTATCCCACCTCTCTTTAATCTCTCCCTACTTCTATCCCACCTCTCTTTAATTTCTCCCTTCTTCTATCCCACCTCTCTTTAATATACATCTACATTAGCTCACCTCTCTTTTAATCTCTCTCTATTTTATCCCACCTCTCTTTAATATCTCTCTACTTTATCTCACCTCTCTTTAATATCTCCCTAATTCTACCCCTCTTTAAAACCTCTCTACATTACCCCCCATCTCTTTAATATCGCTCTACTTTATATCACCTCTTTAATATCTCCCTACTTCTATCCCCCCTCTCTTTAATGTCTCTAGTTTATCCCACCTTTCTTTAATCTCTCTCTCTACTTTATCTCACCTGTCTTTAATTTCTCTCTACTTCTATCCCACCTCTCTTTAATGCCTCTCTACTTCTATCCCACCTCTCTTTAATGCCTCTCTACTTTATCTCACCTCTCTTTAATATCTCCCTACTTCTATCCCCCCTCTCTTTAATTCTGTCTTTTATCGTGATCTCCTCCAAGTCCAAAGTTGCAGACTGTATGATAAAAAGCTTGGGAGCGAAACACAAAGTCAATTTCACGCTTGGACAAGAGAGAGAGAGAGAGAGAGAGAGAGAGAGAGAGAGAGAGAGAGAGAGAGAGAGAGAGTAAAATTAGCGTATTCATCCATTCTAAACAGTAATTTTTACATAGTCTCTTATCAAAATTTCTATAGGTCTAATTAACTGTTGGCCTATCTTGTTTTCTACCTAATCATCTACTTATCTACCTATCTATCTATTTTATTACCGATTTATGTACCTGTAAGCATATATTCTTCTTCATCTTCTTCTTTCTTTCTCTCTATATGTATTCATGTATTTATTTACTTCTCTCTCTCTCTCTCTCTCTCTCTCTCTCTCTCTCTCTCTCCCCCTCCCCCCACCCCTAAAACACGTAAAGGAGCAGCCTGCATATCATTAATACCCCCAAATAACCCCTCCCCCCACCTACCCTTGACATCCTCGGAGGAGATACACCAGAGACAGGAGGAGAACAAGGAGGGAAAAACGAGAGAGAGGCGAAGGAGGTGGAAGGAGGAAGAAAGGAAAGCAAGGGGGGGGGGGAGGAAGGAGGAGGGATTGAGGGAGAGGAGTGTAGAAGCATTGGAAGAAGAAGAAGAAGAAGCAGAAAACAAAGAAGACCAACAACAACAACAACAACAACAACAACAATAGCAGCAAAGGAAATATGGACGATATATACATAAAGGAGAATGGAGAAGTAAAGGAAAAATAGAATAAAGGCAGGACTATAAAGGTCAAGGGAGAAAGAAGGGAGGAGAAGTACGAGAATAACCTACACAATTTCCTCTTATTTCTTGCGAACCTCTTTTCTTGTTTACTTAAATCTGTTTCGTGCAATCTCTCTCTCTCTCTCTCTCTTTATTTTATTACATGACTAGTGTGTGTGTGTGTGTGTGTGTGTGTGTGTGTGTGTGTGTGTGTGTGTGTATGTGCGAGAGAGAGAGAGAGAGAGAGAGAGAGAGAGAGAGAGAGAGAGAGAGAGAGAGAGAGAGAGAGAGAGAGAGACATGTGTGTGTGTGTGAATGAGTGTGTGTGTGTGTGTGTGTGTGTGTGTGTTGTTACTCAGTTACTTGTTCGTCAAGGGGAATCCACGCAATGCGAGCTAAGCTCATTATTATCGCGCCTCCTTAACTGGGAATGTATTGCGTGAATGCATGTTAAGTGTTTTATGTACTGTTGGAATGGCTGTGGATGTGTGTGTAGTCCGTATTTTAGCCAATTGGCGACATCGGAAACGAAGGCTTAGGGTGGATCTGTATGGTACCATTCTCACTATAGACGGTACCGTCTCGCCCGAAGGCTTAGGTAGCCATCAGCTTTGGTGAACCATATGATACCCATCTCGCCTTGTACCATTTTTGCCAACCCCAGATGGGACGTCACAACGTCGTCCACTTATTCCAGGTACCTATTTACAGCTAGGTGAACTGAGGCTAACACATGAAAGGAGACAAGCCCAATTTGTCTCCGCCCGGCCGGGGGATTGAACCCCCGACCCCTCGTGTGTGAGACGAGAGCGCTACATACTAGGCTACGGGCTGTGTGTGGATGAATGTGAGTGTGTGTGGATTACAAACAATTAGAAAGGACTTACAAAGGAAAACGAACACCAACAGGCCTACTGATTCATAAAAGGCAGCTTGATGTAAGGTTTGGAATTGGACCCTGTGGAAATGATGAATGATAAGTTCTTTTCTCAGGTACAAACGCAGTAAATTGAGGATTTGAGGCGAGATCTTAACCCACTGAGCCCCAGCTAGTTATAAATAATTGTACCACCAGGGACCGGCAGAATTTGATTTTTGTTTTTTTTCCAGAAACAATAGCGAATGGGTTAGGAATGAAGAAATAACCACAAAAAAACAATCAAAAAGGTCAAAAATTGGTCCTACGGAGCCCCCGAAAGTCAATTTTACAAGAGTAAAAAATTGAAGGCAAATACACCCAAAATATCGATTTTTGTTTGCTCACGTGCACGCGGTTGGACTTTGAGTTTTCAACCATCGGCATGGTTGCGTGGGATACTTACACAGTTCCCATACAAATCTGAGCCCTCTAGGTGCCATAGGACCGGAGTAATTGGGACCGGAGTACCTGTGACGACACGTCGTCGTTGGGGTTTAGCGTTACATACATTGACGACGACACGTTGTCATCGCTGGGGTTCAGTGGGTTAACTATGTGACACTTGAAAATTTGGAATGTACAACAGCCCACGACATTGTGTGGCAGTTTGCTCCACAAGTAAACACTTATGCTCGCGGGCTTATTTACGCTATTAGGGCATATTCAAGCACTCCTGAATGATTAATCAAGCATCTGCATTAAATGAACTGTATTCTGCCAAAAACTAAGCGAAAATAGCTTCAAAATGAGACCAGAACGAGCTTCGTAGGTGGCGGGGTTCACCCGCAGCGTTGCCATAGACATTCGGGAAAACTTGCTAATTATTAGCTCTCGCTCGCTCGGCAACACTGTTGTGAGACATACGTGCGAGACACAGTCTCCCTCAGTGAACGGCTGGCTGGTCGGAGGGAGGTCCCTCACGCTCCCGCCCACTGACACTCTATTTCTACGGCTTTTACAGGCTTTTAACACCTTACGAGCGGCCTATGCGGTTTATTTATGTGTACCGCACAGCGGGGTGTTTTTAGCCAAAATAGGGCTGTTTACGTGATCATTTTCATGCCTAAATAAGACCCAGAACGTAAAACAAGTACCTATCCCTGAAAGGGCATAAACAGAGCTTTCGAATGACACCATAACGATCCTTGTATGATGGATAGTTTTCTTGCAATAACCGTGCAACGCGAGTGCAAAAAGCAGGTAATTCGGTACTTTCAGTACATAATTGAGTATGTAGCGAGTGAGAGAGGGAGGAGGGAGCTGAGATTTGTGTCAGTAGGTTCGCCGCGGTGGTCTGGAGCAGTCATACGCTCGCTAGTCTCCTGCCACCACTTGTCTCTCTCTCTCAGCCACATTACGTGCTGAAATTGCCACTCGAGTTATGTCGAGCGCCGCCACATAGTCCAGCTTTTTTTAACTCGACTTATGTTGCTCGCCGCTAAATAAGGGTTAAAGCCTGGAAATTGCTGTAAATTGCCTATGCGTTTCAGAACGTCACCCGTAGGGAAAGGGTTAACCACTCTGTTGAAAAATTGATTTTATGTTTTGTGTGAACGTGATATATGTATTGTGACGCTTCTGCATAGTAGCCACGTGCGGGCATGCGCGCGCGTCGGCTGCCCAGCCGTTTAGAAACCGGCTGGTGGCAGCCAGCCGGCCGGCTTTTCCTTAGTATATATCCTACGACAATGTAACTAATGTCTGGGATATTCTTATGTTGTTTCACAGCTTGTAGCTGCCCTTATTCTTAACCAACGCATCTTAGTATATTTTATTCTCGATAGTTGATTGTTTCATTATAATATATAAGATGTAAGTCTAGTGAGAGTGGGAGGAGACGAGCGGGAGAGAGAGACCGGCTGGGGGACGTTGCTTCGCACGGAGAGTCTAGCTTGGGACGAGCCTCATGTTGCCACATGCATTTGATTGCAACATTAGGCTTAGTTTCGACTCACGCACGGGGTAGAGGATTTTGACCCGGCAACTGTGTTGAGTGTTGCCAAGCATGGGATGTATTTTGCATTCCTAGGGTGGGGTCCAGACAGATTCAAGACTCAGAGCTCACCTCACTGTCGTACCCTTCGGACCCCCTAGATATCTATCCCTCTCAACCCCACTTAGAGACTTTCTCTCTTACTTTGTATACCTTCCTTCCACTACTTCACCAATCTATTTAATTATCCCATCCCCTTGATAGACCTTTTATCTATTATTGTATTAACGACAAGCTCTCAGATAACTAGATAGGATTTTTGGGCTTTATGCGGAGATGTAATTGTTAATGAGACTTAGGAAGCTTTTTTGTTGTCTCATATTTGGTGGTTTCATGCTTGCTAGTGTGTTCTTGTGTCAGTTTAGCAGGGGCTAGACCGGAGGGGAGGCTTTTTGCGATCCTTTAAGTAAAGTCTGCTGGTGCGAGTCCCGTGGACCCGCACGACTTTACTAGGATACCCGTGGGAGTCTGGGGGCATTTTCTTGTCTGTGTCCCTGTGTGTCTAGTGTTGTGTTGTGTGAGGGCCCTTGCCTAGTCCACTCAGCACTGCGCTAGCACGTCTTGCTTTTGTTTTAGGGTCGCCAGGAGAGAGTCAGATACTTGCGATCTGAGTCTCTCAAGAGAGCACCCTTTCAATTAGAGTAATTTGGCGCACAGACTTGGGAACGTCCCTAGGCTAGAGCAGGTGGCTCAGCCCGGGTATCCGAAGCCTATATCCTTCCGGCTAGACCTCTGCCACCTGGCAGATTAACAGCTAGGGGTTTATTATCTCTGTATGCTTGTTATTGTGCCACAGTTTACCGTTTTTGAGAGCATTGTGAGTCAGGGTGTGGCTTAGAGACTCTGTCCGAGCAGGCTTGCCTGACTTAGAGTGAGAAGCACACCTGTATGTACAAAGGAGTACGAAGGAAATCAAGCAACAACAGATCTAGTGACCCTTCTAGGTTGCTTGTCCTCCAAAACACTGAGGATCAAGTGTCCAAACAGTGGTTTAGAGTGGG
Organism: Paralithodes platypus; assembly: GCA_032716605.1. Classification (NCBI taxonomy): domain Eukaryota; kingdom Metazoa; phylum Arthropoda; class Malacostraca; order Decapoda; family Lithodidae; genus Paralithodes; species Paralithodes platypus. The sequence continues at coordinate 39,961,031 of CM064545.1, read as the reverse complement.
TAAGGGAACATTGGAAAGGGAATTACTGCCCTGGAACTAATGTCCGTGGCAGGATTAGGAAGTTAGTAGGGGACAGATGGGTTAGTAACTGAGGGGGGGATAAAATAAAGTTATTCATTTACAAACGCAGTTAGTCGCGGGTTTGAAGCGAGATATTTGTCTAGGCGGAGTTTAAATGAATCAACGGTGATGCAGTCTATAACGTTTCGGGGAAGCCCATTCCACAAGTTGACAACTCGATTGAAGAAGAAATTCTTAGATTCGTGTGAGTTAAAAGATTTACCAATAATTTTGCAACCGTTTCCCCGCGTGTAATTAGATTGGTCGATAGTGAAGTACTTACTACAGTTCATATTGTCGATGCCTTTGATGATTTTGAACACTTGAATTAAGTCACCTCTTAATCTGCGCTGTGTTAAAGGAAATAGATTTAATTCTCTAAGACGCTCTTCGTATGGTTTGTTCTTTAGGCTAGGTATCATTTTGGTAACTCTACGTTGAACTCATTCTAGCTTGTTTATATCTTTTTGGTAATAAGGGCACCAGGATTGAACGCAGTATTCCAGAAGAGGGCGGACTAAGGAATTGTAAAGGGTTAGGATAACTTCTTTGGATTTATGCTCAAATGACCTGCCTATAAAGCCAATTATTTTGTTTGCCTTCTTAACAACTTCTGAACATTGTTGACTCGGTTTTAGGTTACTCGATATTGTTACTCCCAGATCGGTTTCTCTGTTTACATTCTTAAGCTGAGTGCCATTCATCGAATAGTTTGCTTTCTCATTTAGGTATCCGATATGTAGTACTTTACATTTATCCGCATTGAAACTCATTTGCCAAATTTGGGCCCAACATGACAATTTATCTAGATTGTGTTGCATATCGTCAACTTGTTCTTTTGAGAGTACGCTATTTGCAATTTTTGTATCGTCAGCAAATTTTGAGATTGTACAGGTGAGGCCCTCATCTATGTCGTTGATGTAAATTAGAAAGAGAATTGGTCCTAGTACCGATCCCTGGGGTACCCCGCTACTTACATTGGTCCATTTAGATGCCTTACCGTTTATGACTACTCTTTGCTTTCTGTCGCTGAGCCAATTTTCTATCCATTTCAACACACCGTCTTGTATTCCATGCGCTTTTAGTTTTAGCAGTAAACGTTTGTGGGGAACTTTGTCAAAGGCCTTTTGAAAATCAAGGTATATAATATCTACAGCTACCGTTTCTAGCATTTTACATACAACTGAGGTTAAGCTAATTGGACGATAGTTACTGGGAAGGGATTTGCTGCCTTTTTTGAATATCGGTGTTACGTTGGCTAGCTTCCACTGATCAGGCATAGTTCCAGACTGCAAGGATTTATTGAAAAGTAATGTCAGTGGTTTGGAGAGCTCATCCTTAGCTTCCTTCAGAACTCTAGGCGAGATTGTATCAGGTCCAGGCGTTTTATTTACCTTGAGTTTATCTAAACAATTCAATACTTCTCTCTCTGTAATGGTGATATTGCTTAGAACATCTGAATTATCAATCTGAATCGGCGATGGTGTAGGGATATCACTGAGGTCTTCTGTTGTAAAAACTGATGCAAAGAAGGTATTGAGGGCATTACTCATTTGTACTTCGTCTTTGGTGTATTCTCCATTTTCATCGACTAACGGTCCAACAGTTGAAGTAACTACTTTTTTCTTTCTGATATAACTATAGAATTCTTTCGGGT
>CM064545.1:39935695-39959214 GCA_032716605.1 Paralithodes platypus | reverse complement strand
TTTAAGCTTGGTGGAGGTTCTAGGGAAGAATCTAAATACAAATGATAAAAACACTATATATATAAATATAGATCTATATATATATATTTTTTTGAGGAAATAAATACGCCCCATCCCCCCATAACAGATTTTTCAGTGTATGAGAGGCTCGCAACAGATATATACTTTTCCTCAACATAGCTAAAGTTATAGCCTGGTTTCTCATCGTACAGTTGAATTGTTGATGTGCTTGGTCTTCTAACTACTTATTATTAACACTGATCTACCTTCTTCGATTGTACCCAACTTTGTACCTCACGATTTTGCGTTGATATAGAGAATCACAGGCTTGTTATAATAATCTTTGTTTTCGCAAATAAAATAAAAAAAAAGTAATGGCTTACCACTTAGTCGAATTTACGAAATATTAACTCCATTCTCTTATAAATATTAAACACTTATTAATATATGTTTAAACAAGGGGAAAACAAAAGTAAAGCAATTTCTTTATATAAATATCCCCCCCCCCCCCCCCCCCCCCGAAAACAGATTAGTATTACGAATTTATCATAATTTCAATCATTCCTCTTAAATCCATTTTGAACAAATAAGATACAATCACCAGGTGCATTTTTCCTAAAGTGTTTCAGAATACAGTAGATATAGACTGCATAATCCACGAAACCCCACACGTGCCTCCCATCAAAGAAAAATTAATCAGAGAAGTGATCTTGTGAAATCCTCCTTCTTTCCTCTTAAGAGGATCAGCGGAAATATATTTAACCCGTGCACTCATCTCTTCTAGATGTCATTATGGCTCGACTGTGTCGTTAGATATGATTAGTGATTGAAATGCCAATATCATTAGGGGCACTTCTTATGGGCACTTGACTGACAGAGGAGAACATGAAAAAGTATACAAGAATTGTTTTTGTATTTTGTATTTTATTTTAATTGTTTTATATAGGAGAGAATAGACACAAATAAATACAGCTTTATAATACAACATGTAATCACAATATGCAGGAATTATGCAACTAGAACTAGGCCTCTCCGGTCGCTCCGAACAAGTCCCGTTAGGCCCTAATAGTCACACGTTTACCCTCGCGGCAGCTGGTTCTATAATAATAATAATAATAATAGAACGGGTTATTACAGAATGGCAGCCTCATGAGCTGAAAATAACACATTTTACAATTTAGTGGATTGAAAAAACATGAGAATGTACAGATATGAGGATGGTAAGCTTAGTTTACAAACAAAATAAATAAATACAATAATGATGCATGTGCAGAATACAAATTATCATAAAATAACCATGAGAGTAAGTGATATACAGTACATATACACATTTATTTACTTACTCATATACAGAACATACGTATATACACGTACGTGCGCACATACATATACATACATATATAGGAACATAAGAACATGCAGTAAGTGTGCACATGTCCGTATACACAAAGCTCACGTATGCACACAAACATACATACATACAGAAACTGTTTTGGTAAGGTCAGGTAAAGAGGGTGCGGGTACTACAATGGGAGGTTAATCCTCGGTAGTATAGGTGTGTGTGTGTGTGTGTGTGTGTGTGTGTGTGTGGTGTGTGTGTGTGTGTGTGTGTGTGTGTGTGTGTGTGTGTGTGTGTGTGTGTGTGTGTGTGTGTGTGTGTGTGTGTGTGTGTGTGTGTGTGTGTGTGTGTGTGTGTGAGACAGAAGGCGAAATATGGAAGAGCTGGGCGTTCTATTGTTAAGGGTGGAAATACATGGATGAAGATACGCGAACACTTAATAATAGATAATGCTTATGCATAGATTTATAATCAGAAGTTGCGCTAGTGAGCAATATGTTCTCACTCATATGTACGTATATTTACATACATATGTGCATATGACCATATAAATATAAATACACGTACAGTACATATATATATATATACCTTATATTCTCAACCGGGCTCGGACCATTGACAGCACGTACACACAGACATACATATACATAAATATATGCACATTACATGCATATATGCTCTTCTCTTATCCTACCTGATACTCTCAGCCTCGAACCACAAACAGTATACACTATACACATATATATATACATAAATAACGCATACATACATACACATATACGCACACATACATACACATATACTGCACATACATAGATACATATTTACACATATACATAAACAAACTCAAGCAAATACATACATAATTATATTCTAATACACACGCACACACACTTATGCATATATTATTAAAGGTGGGCGCGTATATATGGTGTGACAGACCGTTATTACACATTCTACAGGTGGTGTGGAAGGGGGAGGTCAGAATAGGAGTACAGAGTCCCTGGGTTAATGGAATCTATAGTACAAGTAGCCTTCGGAGTAATTGGGTCACAGCTTCCGTGTCATCCAGGATCAAAGGCGACGCCAGTGAACAAAGGGGGAAATTGTGGTCTGAGTCGTGGCGACTTAACTTCTGCTTCAACTTCAGGCAAAAGGGGAAGTGTTGGTGGTCTGAGTCTTGGCAACAAAAAATTTACTACGAGCAGTGATCTGATTCGTGGCGACTAGACTTCAGGTACTGCAGCTACGGTAGCTGTTTCATGGACAAAGACTTCAGTTGTGGCAATTACATCTCTGCTAGGGGCGGTGGTCTACTGTATGTTGTGGTGACCAGACGTCAGCTACTTCAGCAAACAAGACTTCAGGAACACTGCAGCTTCAGGAATAAGACTTACAGAAACAATTACTGTTGCTATAGGAACACGGCTGCTTCAGGAACAAAACTCTTCAGGAATGATGACATGGCTGCTTCAGGAATCAGACTTCAGACTTCGGCCTTTTCCACGGTCATGAGAGAACCCTTTTTCCAAGCTTAGAGAGTTCTGGGCAGCTCCTCCTTCCACTGTCTGCTAAGTTTGTTGAAATGGTCGTCAGGTTTGTCAGGCAAGATGAAATCTCCTAAGATGGAGATTTCAGAGAAAGGAGAGATTGATTGGATGTGTTCCACTTTTGAGTTTCGATAGTCAAAGAATTTAGGAAAGTCAGTAGAGCTAGGAGATAGATAGACAGCACAGAAATGCTTATTGTGAGTGTTATGCCCATGTTACGAATTACGACCGTATGGACCACTACCAGTACCACACGTCACAAGGACATAAATAGCCCAAGGAAAGAGGAACTGTGCACCCTTCATGCATGCCGACGCCCACATATGGCCATACAAGAAATAATGCCGTAGGTAACCGCATGGACAATAATGACATCAGATTGTGCCCTTCTAGCTCACACCGGATAGGAACCAGCATACACATAACTAAGACAGACTATGTCACTCAATCTGGCAAAAATAATTCAGATAGGTTCTATACTAGCACCTCGTAGTCTGAAGACTGGAAGGATCCTATGTACGAGACTGGGAAAACTAGGTTCGATACTAATCATCAGGTCCCAAGACTGGTAGCACCAAGTGTTAATGGTAAACCTGCTAGTACCTCAGGTCTGAAGACTGAACATAAACAGTGCCCTGGTCAACCTGCTAAGTTCGATACTAGCAAGTCTGGTCCCAAGACTGACTCGTATGCGATACCAACACAAGTACAAACTGGCGCAACAGTGAGTCTCGATGCTCATCCTCCAGGTCATCGATTAGAGCAAAAGAAGCCGAGACTCACCTTTACCCTTTCACTTGCAGGTGGTCCGAAACCTTGCCCAGCTAGTGGTCCAAGACCTAGCCTTTAAGCAGAGCCGAAGAAGGAAGCTGCAAGTTGCACCTCAAGAAAGTTCAGACCTAACCAGATGACCAAGACAGACGAATGGTTTAACAAGAACCCATTACGCTAAGTTAGAGAAAAATCAATGAGTCCACCGCCGATGCTAGAAAAATCAATGAGTCCACCGCCGATGCCAGAAAAATCACTAAATTATGGTAATAGTGGTATGTCCCTTGCTACCCAGTGCACTCATCCTTCAGTGAGAACAAAACACATGTTTCTATCCTTGTGTTTACCTATTTAATGTAAAAAGTCACCAATGGATAGAAAGAAGTGAGTTATAAAAGATATACACAATTATAATAAATATATAATACAATAAAGTAGTGAAATCCATCGGAAATATATTAAATTATAAAAGCGACGCTTAAAAACATCGATCAAAGAAAACTAGGACGGGATTACAAGGTGTGTGGAGAGAGAGATTACTGGACCTGTTGTGTTGGGATTTATGTGAAAGGGATTGTGGGTAATTACCGAATGTGTGTCTGGCGGGATGAAATGGATCAAATCTTGTCTACGATGCAATTAAAGTACGTTTCATGTTAGCTATTTTCGTTCCTAAAGATATACCATATTTTTTTTTTCATTGTATACAGAGCATGGAATTTTGTTGATTATCTATGAAGCCTTAAGTACAGGTCTATGTGAATTATTATTCTTCAATAAACAATATCGAAGAAAAACACTAAAATTCCTATCCGAATCCATCGATTCCTCAGACAAAACAAAAACATTAAAAAATTGAAAAAAAAAACAAGTAGTTTAAACGAAAAAAGCCTTGACAAATCCTCCGTGCCTGTCTGTTAGTGAGTATTATAGGGCGGTGGTGGTAAATAACTACCGGGTGATTTGTGTTGATTGTTTGTTGTTGTTGTTAACCTGTAAGTGGCCTGACAGATGATGAGGCTTGTATGTTGTATGTAGTGATTATATGGCCTCTTTCCCGCTAGTCACTCCTCCGTCCACAAGTCTGTTTGCACTCACTGGCTTTGTTTTCACCATATCCTGAATTCGGTTGGTTGAGTTAATTTAAAGGAGGGAAGCATAGATTTGGTTAGCGTAGATTAGGTTATAGTTTGTTAGATTTGCTAAAACTTGGTTATTGTAAGTTAGGTTATATATGTGTAAGGCTGGCTTAAATTAGGTTAGGATAGATTTAGATAGCGTAGATTATATTATATTGTGTAAGAATAGGTTATTGTAAGTTAGGTTATTTATGTTAGGCTGGATTAAATTAGGTTAGGATATTTTAGGTTAAATTGCTACTTGGTCGACTAAAAGGTCAGGTTTGTCTAGGTTAGATAAGTTTTAGAGTTTTGATATAGTTAAGGATAGATTTGTTTGTATTTGGTTAAATTTGATTAGGCTAAGCTAGGATAAATGTGAAGGAGTGGGTGACCTATTGACAAAGCGACCGTATACACCTGCAAGTATTTACAACCATTCTACTCGATAACCTGACAGTATTGAGATCTTAGACCGCAAAATGAATGGAATATTCAACAAATACAATAATAGCTCCAGAATGTGAAGGAAGTTCTAGTCAACCACAACATAGACAATTTAACGTAGGGTATGATAAATATGACTGTTTCCTTAGATATTATCATGGCATAATAAAATAACACTATCAATAATAGAATCGTGTTCACATATATATTTTGTTATTAGAATAAATCTCGCAATTCATCTTATCATCAACCCACCAGTTAACTTACAAATAAACCTAAATAAATGTTAGTAAATGTTGAAGGGTCCAACTGTGGTGACAGATGATGATTATGTGGTGCCTGCAAATAGTGATGAGTCTTGTGATTGAATATGAACCTTGCTCGGTAATCTTCCTTGATTGAGTTTTGAGACCAGTGTTATGGTTGTCAAAGGAAATTGATGTTTGGCGACTGATGGAGTTTATGATTGTGTTGATGTTATCGATGTAGTGGGATGATTGTGGTCACTGTTAATGCCAGCTGATGGACTGGTGGTTTTATATATATATATATATATATATATATATATATATATTTATATATATATATATATATATATATATATACATACATTAACCCGCTTTGGGGACCAAATGCAGTCTGCCCTCCACAGCACTTACCCGATGTTCATGTCTTGGTAGCTGAACCTGAGTAAAAGTGTCTAACTTGAACAATGATATATTAAACCAGAACAACATTTAATAGCAAGGAAAATTATCTCCCCTTCAGAATTATAAATAATTCCTTCGTTGAAAGATATCCGAGTTGAGTTACGGGAGAAAGGCATAAACAAACCTATTGATAACGCCTACAGCTATAACATCAGGGCAAATCGTCAGTAAGCAAGCAGTTCGAACTAGATATGTTGGTGTCTGCTTTTCTTTGCAATGAAAATAGAAACACTTTCTAATGGCCGTATACATTATGCTATGAGAGAAAGTTGTGAATGAAGCAGATGGTCTCAGTTACAGTCTTAAATGTGTTTGGAGGGTATCATTAGGGAAACTCTCTCTCTCTCTCTCTCTCTCTCTCTCTCTCTCTCTCTCTCTCTCTCTCTCTCTCTCTCTCTCTCTCTCTCTCTCTCTCTCTCTTCTCTCTCTCTCTCTCTCTCTCTCTCTCTCTCTCTCTCTCTCTCTCTCTCTCTCTCTCTCTCTCTCTCTCTCTCTGGGATGAGTAGAAGAAGGTCAAAAGGGAATAAAACACAGCAAAATTACAGTCAAAATTGGCGCTAACGGTGGAAAAGAGAAGGTATGTATACTGTTGAGACAATACTCAATATGTATTATATACTTATAAGTAAATACTACTTACCCTTCTCAGTTAGTTTATTTTTATTATGAATTTGGCATCATGAAAGTGAATAGAAATATCCACCGAGGGAGATTCATCAATTTAAAGTTTGTTTACGTTTATAATTAGTCATCTACCTAGTAATTGTAATTGATAATCGGTTATCTCTCTTCCAACTCTGTGTACACTACTGGTATAGAAGAATACAAACTAAACACGACAGTTCATAGACATGCGTATGCTTTATCAATATTCAAAATAATATACATTAATTATGAGAAAATAAATGTTATAGCCGTTGTAATAGATAAAACGAGTATTTAAAAGGGGAAAAGTGAAGGTACTTTGTTGTACATTCATTCCCATAAATTGTTCCTCAGCTAAAACAAATCATCGCAGTATAGATAGATAAAATACATTACCGTACAGAATATATTAAAATTATGTTAGCAACGCAATTAGATGACTACTGTAAGTTATGTGTTCTGAAGACATTGGGCTTGAAATACTATCATATATTTAGATTCACCTCCGCTTATAAATAATGCATAGACGGCTACATAGTGAGAAGTGTGCAGGGTGTAAACTATAATAATGCATAGACGGCTACATAGTGAGAAGTGTACGGGGTGTAAACTATAATAATGCATAGACGGCTACATAGTGAGAAGTGTGCTGGGTGTAAACTATAATAATCCATAGACGGCTACATAGTGAGAAGTGTGCGGGGTGTAAACTATAATAATGCATAGACGGCTACATAGTGAGAAGTGTGCGGGGTGTAAACTATAATAATGCATAGACGGCTACATAGTGAGAAGTGTGCAGGGTGTAAACTATAATAATGCATAGACGGCTACATAGTGAGAAGTGTGCGGGGTGTAAACAATAATAATCCATAGACGGCTACATAGTGAGAAGTGTGCGGGGTGTAAACTATAATAATCCATAGACGGCTACATAGTGAGAAGTGTGCGGGGTGTAAACTATAATAATCCATAGACGGCTACATAGTGAGAAGTGTGCAGGGTGTAAACTATAATAATGCATAGACGGCTACATAGTGAGAAGTGTGCGGGGTGTAAACTATAATAATCCATAGACGGCTACATAGTGAGAAGTGTGCGGGGTGTAAACTATAATAATCCATAGACGGCTACATAGTGAGAAGTGTGCGGGGTGTAAACTATAATAATGCATAGACGGCTACATAGTGAGAAGTGTGCGGGGTGTAAACTCATAATCCATAGACGGCTACATAGTGAGAAGTGTGCGGGGTGTAAACTATAATAATGCATAGACGGCTACATAGTGAGAAGTGTGCGGGGTGTAAACTATAATAATGCATAGACGGCTACATAGTGAGAAGTGTGCAGGGTGTAAACTATAATAATCCATAGACGGCTACATAGTGAGAAGTGTGCTGGGTGTAAACTATAATAATGCATAGACGGCTACATAGTGAGAAGTGTGCGGGGTGTAAACTATAATAATCCATAGACGGCTACATAGTGAGAAGTGTGCGGGGTGTAAACTATAATCATGTACTTTTTCCGGCCACCTGTGTGTGACTACAACACCTGGATGGTCGGGGGTGATGAAGCTATTTTATCAGAGTCATCTTGTGCCTTCCTTGTGTTGTTTCTGTCTGTCCTCATCCCACCTCCCTCTTCGCCCTAATATGTAATCCCCCAGCCCCTGTCATCCCCCAGCCCTTGTTATCCCCCAGCCCCTGTTATCCCCCAGCATCTGTCATCCCCCATCCCCTGTCATCTCCCACGTATCACCGTGAGGAGATCTAAGCTTCTCAACAACCATCTGACACTAATGTTTGTAATCACTGAGGCTTAACCAAGACCTTATTGGCGTAACTCGACTATTTGACCGTGTCCTTATCTCTCCACTCTTTCTTATTTTCACCTCCACTTTTCTCTCCTCTATTTCACTTCCCCTTTTCCCTCTTTAGTTTGTCTCATTTGTGTTTCTTGCTATCATGCATGTATTTCTATATATCCTTTCGTCTACTTCCCTATCTGTTCTTATCCACCATCAGAGACTTTGTTAGTCGTGATGGTCGGCTTAACTCGGCTTTCTGTGGTGGCCAGCTTTATCTTATCTCTGGTCAGGGTAATCCTTGGCGCCCTGGTGATGGGGATTGTCTTTATTTAGACTAGGTGGCTGTTTGCTTCCGTTTATTGCTACCTGACTGTCTTGCTACAGACTCGCAGCACATAATGATAAAGCCTAAATAGCCTAACCTTACCTATGGTTAAGACAGTGTAATTGTTAGTGAAGTTCTAATAGTTATGTAGCTACAATAATGATGATAATGGACTAAAATGGAAAGGAGCCGTTGTGATGGCCTAAATCTTGTCGTCTTTTAAGTTTTCATCACATGCTTTCATTAATTTCCACATGTGTTTGTAAATTTCATTAATCGATTTTAGGAGTATAGTTGGTTGTTGGAAGGAACATAATAATTTCATTGGGAAGTGTTTGATGATGGGAGTGAAATATATATATTATAGTATTACTATGTGTGTGACTCCCATGGATATTAGAGCACTCATCTAATCTTGCAAGTCATAACCTAACCTAACTTCGGATAGGGTAGGTTAGTAAAGTTATCTAAGCAAGGTACTTCATTATCGTTTGTTTGGATTCCTAAAATTGTATGTATGCTTGTGTGTCTCTTATACTTACTAAGGCGTGTGCTTGTTTTTGTTTATATGCGTGTGTGTTTGACTGGAGATTAGCTAAATTTAACGTTTACCAAATAACTCGGTCAGTTAAGCATAGTCAATTACGCTGTTGTATTAACAAGTTCTTTGTTGTTCTAATTATGACAAAGGTTGTATAATGTGAAAGCCCTAATTATGTAATTCGACTTATCATTATTTTCTAGGTCAGGTTATTGTTCATTGGCGTATGTTAGGGAATGTATTGCTTTCACACTTTAGTTTAGATAGTATTAAAGTTGTTTACTTGAGCTATGCTAGGTTATATTAAAGTTAGTTTAAGTTCATAAACTTCAAAATGACTAGGTTATGATAGGTGATTAGACAGATAAGGAATATGTATTGATATATCATTATATATTAATCTGTCTTGGGAAATCATTGATTTTTATGATTAAATTGGAGTTCGAAAAATTATGATATGAATGTTTGGCATATTCAATATTTTTCATAATGTATCATCCAGTAATAAAATAAATAAATTAAACCAATACTGTGATAATGTGTAAATACCCCTTACTCTAATCTCCGCGTGTTAACTTCCAATTAACTTGATGTACTGTATAATTATACGAGATAATAAAGTTGTGCATTGCCCAATGAAAAACGACAGTTTCCAATGCAGAAACGACCAAGTGGTAAGAGTAACAATTCATGGCTCACTAGTAATACAGAATGGGATCCATGAACTCAATGAAAGGTGAAAAAAAGAATCGACAATTACGGTAACTTCGATCACAGTGGTTCTTCCACACTTTTGAGTCGATTCACCCGTTCTCTACATAATATTATATAGCCCAAGATCTGTATATAGATCTGTATATAGATCTGTATATAGATCTTGATGTAGCCTACACTAACCTATCGTTACTATGACCGAATGCCTAAATTAATGGCCTTCTTTATTTGAGTTAGATAAATTATGTTGGAGAGAAAAGATGCTTGGCGGAAAAATATTATGAGGAATATGACTTGCTGGTGAAAGGACAGCTAGAGCCTGTCTCTCTCTCTCTCTCTCTCTCTCTCTCTTCCTCTCTCTCTCTCTCTCTCTCTCTCTCTCTCTCTCTCTGTCTCTCTCTCTCTCTCTCTCTCTCTCTCTCTTCTCTCTCAATCACTCACTTTCTCCCTCTCTCTCTCTCTCTCTCTCTCTTCTCTCTCTCTCTCTCTCTCATAAACTTAGAGCTATGTTTAAAGAAACTGACTGGAGCTATTTAATTAACAATAACGACATAAATACATCTTGGAATTATTCGAAACCACTTACCTGAAAGCAGGCAGGACTGCATACCACCGAAAATACGGCGTACAGGCAATAATAATAAGCCCAAATGGTGGAATAAAGATATTTCAAACTGTCTGCTTGCTAAAAAGTTTGCTAATGATAGATTAAAATCCTTACAAAATGACGAAGAACGGGTGAAATTTGTAGAGCTACGACGCAAAGCCAAAAAGTTAATTAAGCAAAGTAAAAAGACCCTAGAGTTCCCTGTTGCGAAGCAAAGTAAAACAAACCCGAAAGAATTCTATAGTTATATCAGAAAGAAAAAAGTAGTTACTTCAACTGTGGGATCGTTAGTCGCGAAAATGGAGAATACACCACAGACGAAGTACAAATGAGTAATGCCCTCATACCTACTTTGCATCAGTTTTTACAAAGGAAGACCTCAGTGTATCCCTACACCATCGCCGATTCAGATTGATAATTCAGATGTTCTAAACAATATCACTGTTACAGAGAGAGAAGTATGGAATTGTTTAGATAAACTCAAGGTAAATAAAACGCCTGGACCTGATACAATCTCCCTAGAGTCCTATGGAAGCTAAGGATGAGCTCTCTAAACCACTGACATTGCTATTCAATAAATCCTTGCAGTCTGGAACGATACCTGATCAGTGGAAGCTAGCCAACGTAACACCGATATTCAAAAAAGGCAGCAAATCCCTACCCAGTAACTATCGTCCTCAGTTGTATGTAAAATGATACAAACACTCGTAAGAGACAGACTCGTAAATCACTTAGAGGAAAATAAAATACTTAAAGATACTCAACACGGATTTCGTAAAAAACGTTCCTGTTTAACAAACCTCTTAGACTTCTTCCACGATATCCTCAACCTCTACGATGAGAGTAAATCTGTAGATATTGTATACCTTGATTTTCAAAAGGCCTTTGAAAAAGTTCCCCACAAACGTTTACTGCTAAAACTAAAAGCGCATGGAATACAAGACGGTGTGTAGAAATGGATAGAAAATTGGCTCAGCGACAGAAAGCAAAGAATTATCATAAACGGTAAGGCATCTAAATGGACCAATGTAAGTAGCGGGGTACCCCAGGGATCGGTATAGGACCAATTACTTTCTAATTTACATCAACGACATAGATGAGGGTCTCACCTGTACAATCTCAACATTTGCTGACGATACAAAAATTGTAAATAGCGTACTCTCAAAAGAACAAGTTGACGATATGCAACACAATCTAGATCAGTTGTCATGTTGGGCCCAAATTTGGCAAATGAGTTTCAATGCGGATAAATGTAAAGTACTACATATCGGATACCAAAATGAGAAAGCAAACTATTTGATGAATGGCACTCAGCTTAAGAATGTAAACAGAGAAACCGATCTGGGAGTAACAATAGCGAGTAACCTAAAACCGAGTCAACAATGTTCAGAAGTTGTTAAGAAGGCAAACAAAATAATTGGCTTTATAGAAAGGTCATTTGAGCATAAATCCAAAGACGTTATCCTACCCCTTTACAATTCCTTAGTCCGCCCTCTTCTGGAATACTGCGTTCAATCCTGGTGCCCTTATTACCAAAAAGATATAGACAAGATAGAACGACTTCCACGTAGAGTTACCAAAATGATATTAGCCTAAAAGAACAAACCATACGAGGAGCGTCTTAGAGAATTAAATCTATTTCCTGAACCCAGCGCAGATTAAGAGGCGACTTAATTCAAGTGTTCAAAATCATCAAAGGCATCGACAATATGAACTGTAGTAAGTACTTCACTATCGACCAATCTAATTACACGCGGGGAAACGGTTGCAAAATTATTGGTAAATCTTTTAACTCACACGAAGCTAAAAATGTCTTCTTCAATCGAGTGTCAACTTATGGAATGGGCTTCCCCCGATGTTAGAGACTGCAGCAAATTGATTCATTTAAACTTCGCCTAGACAAATATCTCGCATCAAACCCGCGACTGACTGCGTTTGTAAATGAATAACTTTATTTTATCCTCCCCTCAGTTACTAACCCCTCTGTCCCCTACTAACTTCCTAATCCTGCCACGGACATTAGTTCCAGGGCAGTAGTGCCCTTTCCAATGTTCCCTTTCCACTCTAAACCACTGTTTGGACACTTGATCCTCAGTGTTTTGGAGGACAAGCAGCCTAGAAGGGTCACTAGACCTGTTTTTGCTTGATTTCCTTTGTACTCCTTTGTACTCTCTCTCTCTCCCTCTCTCTCTCTCTCTCTCTCTCTCTCTCTCTCTCTCTCTCTCTCTCTCTCTCTCTCTGACCTCTCTCTCTCATGTATAAGAACCATCTAACATCCTGCAGATGCTGAGGTTACTGGATGAACCAGAATGCGCCACCACAAGGAAGGTTTATTGGATGGAACCAGATTGCACCACCACAGGGAAGGTTACTGGATGAGCCAGATGCGCCACCACAATGGAAAGGTTACTGGATGAACCAGATGCACAACCACAGGAAAAGGTTACTGGATGAACCCAGATGCGCCACCACAGGCGAAGGTTACTGGATGAACCGGATGCACCACCACAAGGAAGGTTACTGGATGAAACCAGATGCACCACCCACAGGGAAGGTTTACTGGATGAAACCATATGACGCCACCACAGGGGGAAGGTTAATGGATGAACCAGATGCAGGCCAACCACAGGGAAGGTTATGGATGAACCAGATTGCGCCACCACAGGAAGGTTACTGGATGAACCAGATGCGCCACCCCAGGGAAAGGTTACTGGATGGAAAACCAGATGCGCCACCACAGGGAAGGTTATCTGGATGAACCAGATGCGCCAACCACAGGGGAAGGATGGCACCAATTTTGAGATCCCTTGTACCCCCCCCAATGCCAGTTACATTATACTTATCTTAAAATGGTCCAGAGTATGATTAGCTTGTGATGTATAATATATAGAGCTTATATCTAAAGTATTGGAGATACTAAGTAACATATTTTAAATATATTTACGGTGGCGACATATTGCTCAATCTAACTACAATATTTTGAAAGTACCGTAGCTAAAATTAACGCACACACAACACTAATGTCTTTATTGAATTTACAGTGAAACGAATCTGTGTTATTGATTGAAATTCAATGATAATTAAAAACACAACCCAGAAATCTTGATAGAACATAACTGAAGGTAGGCCGGGAATGGAGGCTTACAATTAACACAGGACTACTGTATGCTGTTTTTGATGCAAATGCTAAAGTGTGCCTCAAAGAAAATCAAACTAGTATGATTGCCAAATGCTGTGCCTTTAAACAGGGCAAAGCGTTATATCACTATTAAAGGAACTAGTATTATACAATCCTCTCTCTCTCTCAGAGACCGTGGTATAAAATTACTGATCCAGAAGACATACCTTCCGCTTCACAACCCATCCAACATCCATAACAGTTTTATTAAGATCCTCATGTAGGCTATACTAACTAGGGCTACATTTTACCTCCTTTCCGTCGTCAGTAACGTTTTCTAGGTATAATTCACCAATATGTGATATAAAGCGATATATACAAATCATGTGAAAAACGCCGTTTTGAAATCAAACGGGGATAACGCGACCATTCTGATGTTACCATTAGCCTCAAGGCCAGAATTCTTGGAAGATGAGCCCTACTTCCTCCACCGGTGGTTGCGCCCGTCCAAGGTTTACCTGCCCACTTCCGGTGTCCGGGGTTTATAATGGTCCTACCCGCATTTTATTAGCAGCACTGGAGGCTTCCTCGTGCTATTGTTAATTATTGGTGGTTTGCTAACCAGGTGTGTTTGGTGGTGTTAGCCACTCGTACTTTTCCAGTATGGCACACTGTGTTTATGGTGTTACCCATGTATGTTCAGGAACTCTTTCATTTTAGTTTAATGTATTAAAGCATTATTTCCGTTTTCCTTCGTGTTTCAATGTACTCCTCCCGGTTTTGTTTTTTGTTTTTTTTTTTCAGGCCGCATTTTATTAGAAACGACACCTATAATGTTTCAGTCGTCCGCTGCATATATTCTGGGATCCCACTGTCATTATTGTAGGTCCTGATATAAGGTACGTCTGAGAACCTGGTGTACCTATGTGTTGAGTTGTGTTGGGTGTTGTCCCGTATTGTTCTGAGAGCACAACAATAATCTCTCTCACACATCCCAACTCCCCTCCCCTTAAACACAACACACACACACACACACACACACACACACACACACACACACACACACACACACACACGTGCACACACACATACACACACACACACACACACACACACACACACACAAACTCCACTTCGATATAAAATTGTACACTTTTCGATAGAAAAATTTAAATTTTCTCTAGCCCTTTTTATAGTTACATGGGTTAGGGGTTACAATTTCTGGCCAACGTAGAGCACGGCTTTATATTAACCCTTCAAAATACTATTAAGCCAGTATCACACGAGAGCTTTTTTAGTCAACGTTCTATGATCAAAAAATTTCTGGCAACATTTCTGGAATATTTTGCACTGATATCAGAAAGTAGACTGATGGTAGATGAATTTAGGTAACAGAAAAATATCAAATGTTTACCTTACGAGCTGCCAGACCAGTGTTAAGGATAAATGTTGGGTGAAAACGCGCTCTTGTGATACTGGCTTTACGCGTTTCTTTCTGTGTTCCGGCTATTATTAGACCGTTTTATTCAGATTAGGAAGGGTATATGGAAGTCAGAAGTTAAATTGAATCTTTACCCTTTTACATCCCCCAGATTCTTCCTGTATATAATCGTCCAATGATAGCCAGAATATACAGTACTAACAAAATGCCTCATAATCTTCCAAGGTTTAAGGGGAGGCAATTGGTTTAAGGGGAGGCAATTGGTTTAAGGGGAGGCAATTGTTTTTTCGAGTCCTCCTCCTCCCTCATGTTTAGCCCTATTAGGTATGAGATTTCAAGACATTCGCCCCATTAGTTTGGCGATATTCAGACCTTTTGTCCCATTGCTTTGCCAATATTAAGACCTTTCGTGCCATTTAGGTGTTCTTTTTTATCCTGGCGAGCGATAGCGAGCCTGTAATTACCGAAAAATGTACAAATTTATATCGAAAGGGGGTCTTGTGGGTGTTCTTTTAAGTTTGGTGGCGGTTTAGAGAGCAAATTAAACCTCCTCCTTAAACCATTGAGCCGAACCAGTAAATTATGCTGCACAATACCGTCTGGGCTCCCTTAAGTTAGAATATCGTAGCATTTTGTTGATATGTATGTGTGTGGGAGAAGTTAGCGCCGTGGCATACTGTCAAAATTGTTGGTGTGAAAAGGTTAATTAAAGTGTCCATTATAATTTACCCGTTTAAGGGGAGATGGGTCGTTTTTCTGGTCCCCCTTCTTCCTCATGTTTGGCCCCATTAGTGTTCAGATTTATGACGTTCAGCCCATTAGTTTGGTGATTTTAAGACTTTTAAAGACCCATTTCATTGTCAATGTTAAGACTTTTCGTGTCATTTAGGTGTCGATTTTTTTCGTGGCGAGCGATAGCTAGCATGTAAATTAAGAGGATCCGGCCTTCGGCTGGGACGTTTTTCTATCGAAACATTTACAAATGTATCTTGAAGGGTCTAGGGAGTGTTTTTTTAAAGTTTGATGGTGGTCTAGCGAGGAAACTACAAAATAAATTAATATTTAAATAAATAACCCCCCAAAAGACACTGTCCCTTTAAAGGTATATTTGCAGTAATAAACCCAGCTAATTGACCCCTTTCAGTATCGGTGACGTCTTTTTGTTATTTCAGCTGCATTTAGACGATTTTATGAATTTTAGGAAGGAAATATGATAGCTAAAGTGATTAATTGAGATAGAATGTAGCTTTTTAATAGGTAGACGTCCTCCCTAAGCTGAATAAAATAGTTTAATTGTTGCCAGCATATAATAAAACAAAATCACTGGTACTGAATGGGTAAGGGGCGAGGGTCTATTTATTGGTCGATATATTAATAAATTTATTATTAATATTCTCTCTCTCTCTCTCTCTCTCTCTCTCTCTCTCTCTCTCTCTCTCTCTCTCTCTCTCTCTCTCTCTCTCTCTCTCTCTCTCTCAAGTATATATATATATAAATAATATATATGTACAGTATATATATATATATATATATATATATATATATATATATATATATTATATATACCGGTATATATATATGTGTGTGTGTGTGTTCGTGTGTGTGTGTGTGGGGGGGGGGGGGGGTATACTTTCAAGTGTGTCTCAAACAATTGTTGACTTCTAACAGCTACAAATCACATTTGTATCGGGTGTATTTTTGAAACCAGCCATTAGAAGCAATTACTGGACAACTTTCTAGATGCCAGGTGCTAATGGTACCTAGGTAAGCGTTTCTCTAACCTGCAATTTACCTTTTTTTCTCAATTAGTCCCACTATGCAAACTAATATCGTCACTCTCTCTCTCTCTCTCTCTCTCTCTCTCTCTCCTATAGTTCTTAACAAACTATTAAGAACCACTACAGGAGAACTTTCTAGATGCCAAGTGTTAAGAATACCAAGGCAAGCGTTTCTGTAACCTGCAATTTACGTTTTTTTGCTCAATTAATCCCACCATGCAAACTAATATCCCTACTCTAAGCACTGACACACGCACACGCGCGCACACGCGCGCACACACACACACACACACACACACACACACACACACACACACACACACACACACACACACACATATTTAAATATAATACGCTTTAACACACAAAAACAAAGCCTTTACATTAATTCACGCCATGTTAAATTTTGATGTGTGTGTGTGTGTGTGTGTGTGTGTGTGTGTGTGTGCGTGTGCGTGTGCGTGTGCGTGCGCGCGCGCGCCTAAGAACACTAGGTTAAGTGCTCTTCTTGTGTGCTAGTTATTTACATGTTCTTACCAAATTATTCCGGCATTCAGTTTGTGCGTGTTATACTATATACATATTATCACCCCACGCACTATACGGTACCAAAGTAGGCTATACTGAAAGGTTGGTATGTCAGAAAATTATAAACTTAATACAATCTTGAAAACACTCCATACAAAACATAGTCACATGTATGAACTTAATGCATGTCCTTTGATCTGTACAGTGGACAACTTAGGAAATTAACCAATATATTGTCTTAAGGGGAGGTTTTTAGTTTGGTCCCTAGATATCCATCAAGCTTAAGATTACACCCCTTTGAGCCCCTTTCAAGATAAATTTGTACATTTTTCGGTAGAAAAATTTCCCGGCTGAAAGCCGGTTCCTCTTAAATTACAGGCTTGCTATCGCTCGCCAGGATAAAATGGACACCTGAATTGCACGAAAGGTCTTAATATGGGGTGAAAGTTCTTAAAATCGCTAAACTAATGGGGAAACGTTTTATAATATTAAAAGCAATGGGGCTAAACATGAGGGATAAAGGGGTCAAGAAAAAAAATCCCTCAAGTGGAGATCTCCCCTTCAATATAAGTGAATAAACGTTTACTGTGCTTAATTTGTCTTATGCTCATCATTATTAATTTGTCTTATGCTCATCATTATTAATTTGTCTTATGCTCATCATTATTAATTTGTCTTATGCTCATCATTATTAATTTGTCTTATGCTCATCATTATTAATTTGTCTTATGCTCATCATTATTAATTTGTCTTATGCTCATCATTATTAATTTGTTTTATGCTCATAATTATTAATTTGTCTTATGCTCATCATTATTAATTTGTCTTATGCTCATCATTATTAATTTGTCTTATGCTCATCATTATTAATTTGTCTTATGCTCATCATTATTAATTTGTCTTATGCTCATCATTATTAATTTGTCTTATGCTCATCATTATTAATTTGTCTTATGCTCATCATTATTAATTTGTCTTATGCTCATCATTATTAATTTGTCTTATGCTCATCATTATTAATTTGTCTTATGCTCATCATTATTAATTTGTTTTATGCTCATCATTATTAATTTGTCTTATGCTCATCATTATTAATTTGTCTTATGCTCATCATTATTAATTTGTCTTATGCTCATCATTATTAATTTGTCTTATGCTCATCATTATTAATTTGTCTTATGCTCATCATTATTCATATAAGAAGAGGGTCCTGCAAGGGGAGATGGGTCGTTTTTCTGGTCCCCCTTCCTCCTCATGTTTAGCCCCCATTAGTTTTCAGATTAAAAGGCGTTCGGCCCATTAGTTTGGTGATTTTAAGACCTTTCGCCCAATTTCTTTGTCAATGTTAAGAATTTTCGTGTTATTTAGGTGTCGATTTTTTCCTGGCGAGCCCTTTATCTATCGAAATATGTACACATTTATCTTGAAGGAGGGTCTTGGGTGGCTGTTGTTTAAGCTTGATGGAGGTCTAGGGAAGAAACTGATAAAATAATAAAACCATACGTAAATGAGCAAATATAAACGACACATCCATAGAACGATCCACGCACACACACACGCACACACAGTCACACACGTACACATAATTATACACACACACACACAGGCTACACAGGTGTATGGAAAAGGCAGCGTTTGACCACTTGCCAGTTGCAGGCTATGAGGAAGTTGGAGCGGTAAACATGGATATAAAACAGAGGTATATTAATAATGTAGGTTTTTAAATAAATACAAAGTATGTTGAATTGGGTTTCATGTATTTATATAATTGCACTACAACTGTATTTTAGCTGGTAATTCTGCTAAATATGAACGTCTACAGCTCCAACTTCCTTATAGAACGAAACTCGCAAGTAGGCAATTTATGTCAGGTGGGCTATACCGAAGTCTGCGCCATCCTGTATATTAGGCTCACTTACAGCACTATTCTGAGAGAGTGAGTGAGAGTGAGAGTGTGAGAGTGAGAAAGAGTGAGTGTGTGTGAGTTTGTCTGTTGTGTTGGTTTTGAGTGTGTGTGTGTGTCTGTATGTGTGTGTGTGTGTGTGTGTGTGTGTGTGTGTGTGTGTAACGTAGTATTGGTTGAAGCCGACACAAGCAACAAGCCGCCCGCTCACTTGTACAGTACGGTACTAAATTTTTTTTTTTTTTTTAGAGAGGGTGAGAGATTGAGCAGGTTAGTGGCCATGAATGTTAATACTAGCACTTATATTACCACACACACACACACACCACATACACACACACACACCACATTCACACATATAACACAGCACACACACAGGCCGCCCCCCCCTCATACACACACACACACACACACACACCACATACACACACACACACACACACACAGACCCCCCCCCATACACACACACACACCACATACACACACACACACAGACCCCCCCATACACACACACACAGACCCCCCCCCCCATACACACACACACACACACCACATACACACACACACACAGACCCCCCCCCCCATACATACACACACACACACACCACATACACACACACACACACAGACCCTCCCCCAACCACCCACCTACACACACACACCACATACACACACACACACACACACACAGACCCCCCCATACACACACACACACCACATACACACACACACACACATGTAACACAACACACACACACACCCACCCACCACATACACACATATAACACAACACACACACACAACCCCCTCCCCCCCCATACACACACACACACACACACATATACACATATACACATATACACATACACCACATACACACACACACACACACATATAACACAACACACCCCTACACACACATACACACACACACACCACTTGTACAGTACTAGAGAGAGTGAGAAGTTTAGTTAGCGGTTATGAATGTTAATATTAGCACTCGCATCACCACACACGCACACACACGCACGCACGCAAACGTACACACACTCACACACACACACACACACACTTTCACCTCCCATCCTCCCGTTATGGTGTACACAACAATATACGACACCACCAACATATAATAATGCACCGTCGCCTGCAGTAACATGTGGGCACTGTTAATCCACCACTTGCGAGTTTCAGGCTATAAGGAAGTTGGAGCCGTGAACATCGACATAAAACAGAAATGCAATAATAATGTAGGTTTCTGATGAATAGAAAGTATGATCAATTTGGTTCTATGTATTTATACAGGGTGTCCCAGGAGGAAAGGGCATAACTTTGGGAAATGATAGAACAAGGTATTCTAGGCATAAACTATTCTATAACAAAAAGTCCAAATTTCAACCGTTAAAAAGATATTGAAGGTTTTATGTAGTGTCCTCCCCCGCATCACTGTAATGGACTCTTCCATGTCAAATAGTTTCCAACTACTCCAAAGTGAGCTAATATGTCTATAATAATTTTGCAACTTACAGAATTATAGTATCTTTACAATAACATGGTAAAATAATTTCAGAAAGATGGAGGTGTGGTATAGGCACTAGGACAGCTAGGCCAGCCTTATGGGGAAATACTGAAGAAAATGCCATTTTCAAAATGCAATATCTCTATACCGGTCGAGATTTGGACTTTTTGTTATAGAACATTTTAGGCTTAGAATATTTGTTCTATCATTTCCCAAAGTTATGCCCTTTCCTCCTGGGACACCCTGTATATGCAATACAACCATATTTTAGCTCATAATTCTCCAAAATATCGGTATAAACAACTCCAATTTCCTCATAGAACGAAACTCGCAAGTGGTCAATTGTGGGTGTGCAAAATAGACCCCTTGGACTCTTAACCCCTTCTATACTGTGGACGTCTTTGTAACTTTATTCTGGCTATTATTAAACTATTATATTCAGTTTCAAAAGGGCCTCGAGCAATTCACAGCCTTCGAACTATCTCACTTAACCCTTTTTTTTACTGCCGCAGCTCCTTCTTAAACTACATAAAATCCTCTATGTATAGGTAGAATAATTATATAAAGACGTCGCCGGTACAGAAAGGGTTAAGGGGAGGTTTGTCATTTTTCTGGACCCCCTTCTCCCTCATGTTTATCCCCATTTGGTATGTGTTGATTTTAAGACGTTCGCCCTATTAGTTTGTCGACTTTAAGCCCTTTCGTCACATTTCTTTATCAATATCAAGACCTTTCGTGCCATGCTCCGTTTCTTCAGCGAAAAACAGATCGAGTTCTCTTAATCTCTCATGGTTTATTTCGAAGGGAAGGGATCAATTTTGTTGCTCTGCTCTGAACGGATTGAGTTTTTCTGTAATTTATTATGTAGGGAGACCAAAACTGCACAGCATAGCCTACGCCAGGTGCGGCCTCGCAATAGGGTGTCAAACCAGAGCAATTTTGTTTGAAGACTTGAATGACTATGAGAAGGAATACAAGAAAATTAGCGTAAACTACCATTGTTTTGGTTATTATATACAAGGAATACAAGAACATTAACGTAAACTACCATTGTTTTGGTTATTATATACAAGGAATACAAGAACATTAACGTAAACTAACATTGTTTTGGTTATTATATACAAGGAATACAAGAACATTAACGTAAACTACCATTGTTTTGGCTATTATATCACTTCCAAAGACATATGAACTATAAACCTTATATTTATCTTTACATACACAATGATTGTAAATAATGGACTCGGCTTTCGTTTGACACCCTGCAGGCTCACAATTAAGGGAGCCCACCTCGCTTTTGTTTTCTCTTTCTCTCCCTCTCTTTGGTTTGTATCCATTCGGCCTCATTCAGCCTACTGTTTTAAGACGTTTACCCCCATCCAGGTTTCAATATTTTCCTGGCGAGCGGTAGCGAGCCAGCATATACATATTTTTGTTTTGACAGCAAGCTAAATTTGTACATTTTTTGATAGAAAAATTTCTCCGGCGAAGCCGGATTTCTCCATACAATGTTGGCTCGCTATCGCTCGCCAGGCAGAAATCAACACCTGGATGGGGATAAACGTCTTAAAACAGTTGGTTGAATAGGGCCGAATGGATACAAGCCAGTGAAAGAGAGAAAAGGAGAGAAAGAGAGAAACAAACCGGTGACTCCCCCTTGAAATGTTTTCTATGAATGTTAGTGCTCTGTTTGCTTTGTTAGTTGCTGCAGTGGCTGGTAGATTTTAGATTTTCTTCGTTTAGGTCTTTTATTTGTGATACACCTTTACCTTTTCTCCATTCATGTGGTATTCGTATTTGTTGTTTTAGGAGCCTATTTGTAGCATCTAACATTTGCTTATAATAAAAGGCAGAGAGAGAGAGAGAGAGAGAGAGAGAGAGAGAGAGAGAGAGAGAGAGAGAAATTGGGAAGGATTTTGTTCAGCTTAGGAATGATCTTATAATTATGTTGTTTTCAAATATACTAAACAATGAGTAATCTGCATTTGTTAAAGTGTAAGTTAAACATGTAATTTAGGATAAGTCCGCGATTTTTTTTTCTTCTATCGATATATGTACAAATTTATCTGAAAGGGAGGTCTTGGGGTTGTGTTTTAAAGCTTTATAGAGGTATAGGGAGCAAGCTAAAAACTATCCCTTACGGCTATAAAAAGGGCATAGAAAAGTTATATACTGTATATATATATATAAAATATATATATATATTTCATTGGGTATATTGATAGTGATTTGCCTTTCTATTCTTGTGTTACATGGGTATATTGTCATCAATTTACCTTGAAATGGGTATAGTATATATTAGAGATTCTTTAATAACCCTTGTTATGCCCATAATTAGTTACAGTGTGGTTGGTTAAACAAATTGTATAAGAAAGGTTTTATGATATGTAAAATACGAGAGAGAGAGAGAGAGAGAGAGAGAGAGAGAGAGAGAGAGAGAGAGAGAGAGAGAGAGAGAGAGAGAGAGAGAGAGAGAGAGAGAGAGAGAGAGAGAGAGAGAGAGAGAGAGAGAGAGAGAGAGAGAGAGAGAGAGAGAGAGAGAGAGAGAGAGAGAGAGAGAGAGAGAGAGAGAGAGAGAGAGAGAGAGATTAACAAGCCATTTCCAAAGCACTATATTTACACCCCTTCTCCCTCGCTACCTTCCCCCCCCCCCCC